>PVIU01004590.1:0-124597 GCA_004026605.1 Ondatra zibethicus
TCTCCAATCTTTATAGACACAAAAAAAACTCATATAGCACACCATGGGGATGGAAATACAGCAACATAAAGTGATATTTATTCCCTAATGGTCATGAGTTAACATGATACATTCTGTCAGTTGTCACTCTATATCACAGTCAAGGATTCCCTCTGGTTAAGCTGTAAAATAGAACTTTCACTGACCATCACTAAAAGTCGAGTTCCTTCTGATCAGAACCAGATATCTCAAAATAAAATTTTATAATTCCATTTCGGGATAAAACTATAATTTTAAACACACAAACTTTTCTATGTTATGGACAACTGTACAGATAACATCCAGGACTCATTTTGATATTATTAAGGGTTCTTTTAATGTTTTTGTTGGGAATGTTAAGATAAATTCACAAGGAATGGCATATACATATTTATGTGTAGAAGTCATTCAGTAAGTCTAGGAACAATCTCTATTCTTCCAGGGGACTGCTTGACATGACTCAGATGCCTGGCATGTTTCATGTGAGAGGCAGATAGCTGTTGTAACTTCTGCTTTCTTAATCTGAACTCTACAACTAGTTGTAAGGAACCAATTTTCTTTCTGTTGTTATCATGATTGTTTAATTCAAAAAAATCATTTTGTGGTTAGAGCCGAAGGTGATATTGAATAAGCTAGTTTTGGAATATCACATCATTTTCATTATATAAACTTTAAACTGTCTTCTAGTAAGAGTTCATGAGTATAGTTTTTGGTCACTTGGGTGAATATAGCAGTTTTCTTCTACAACATAGTAGAAGGAATGATTTAAATTGTACTTGAGTTTGAGGAAAGTCTACCTGGAAGAAGCAGTCTCAAGAGTTAGTAATTGAATGATGAGGAGCATTTTCCAGGAAAAAACAGATAAAGAAATCTATGCAGTTATTTCACAGAATGAGTGTGTATCTGTCATTATATTGCAAGAAAGAAAGTTAGTATTCTTCTTTAAGTATAGGGTATATTTTAACTGTGGGTAACAAACACAGTAATTTACATACATTAAAAAGAGTATGATCACTTTCTTTGAATTGTACATACTATCAAGGTAATTTTAAAGCTATGTATAGAAGAAACAAGGAATATTGGCACAGAAGATGAATGACAGATAAATAAGCAGTCATTTTTATTGCATAGAAGTGTGATGGGATCAGAATGATCTACTAAGAACAGGTTTGTAAGTGACCAGAATATATCATGTAAAAATATGCCTCTTCAACATAATGACTATTTTGTGCCAGAAACTTAAGGAACAATAGGTATAGGAAAAACTTCATAAAGTAAGAAATGTTTATACTGACAAATGAAATATCCAATTGTAAAGATTTTGTCTTCAACACCATCAAGAAAAGGAAGACATTACACAACCTATAAACAAAAGAGAGGTTATATTCTTTATTCTATAAAACCAATCTCACTCTTGCCTAAAGTGCTATTTACGGCATTCAAGTCTTCACAGAATTGTTCTCCACACTTTCCTCTTTTGTTTTCTTAAGTGATTGTATGTAAACATTAAGTTGTTTTCTGAAAACTATATTAGAAAATCATTCATTTTGTATTCTCCCACATCACTTTATTTTTTTTAAATTCCTCTTGTTAATGTATCAATTTTTAAAGGATTTTTAGAAGCTATTAAGATAGCATCCATATAAAACACAACTCTGACTTCAAAGTGAATAAGAGATAATTTGAGTCAAATATGTGTAACTATGACCTTGGATCAGAAAATCAGGTTTTCCTGAATGACAACTTATAAAGTGGAAATTATTGTAGGAACATTTATAATTGCAGAATAAAAGAAAATCACAAATAATCATTTTATTAAACACTTAGATGGAGACAGAAGTGTATTAGTTACTTTTTTAATACTCTGATAAAGTGGCACTCTGCTCTGTATGCTGTGAATACAATTGGTTAATAAAAGACATTCTTGGGCCTGTGCAGGCAAAATAGAGGTAGGCAGGGAAAACTAAACTGAATGCTGGGAAAAAGGAGGCAGAGTCTGAGAGAAGCCATGTAGCTCTGCCAGAGACAGTCACCAGAACTTTATGTGGTAAGCCACACCACAGACACGTGATGATACACAGATTAATGGAGATGGATTAATTTAAGAAACTCAAGTCCAAATGGATCAAAGATCTCAACATAAAGCCAGCTACACTGAACTTATAGAAGTGAAAGTGGGAAGTACACTTGAATGCTTTGGGCACAGGAGACCACTTCCTAAATAGAACCCCAGTAGCACAGACACTGAGAGAAACAATTAATAAATAGGACCTCCTGAAACTGAAAAGCTTCTGTAAAGCAAAGGGCATGGTCAACAAGACAAAATGACAGACTACAGAATGGGGAAAAAAATACTCATTAACCCACATCAGACAGAGGTCTGATCTGCAAAATATACAAAGAACTCAAGAAATTGGTCATCCAAAGAACAAATAATCCAATAAAATAATGGAGTACAGACCTAAACTGAAACTCTCAACAGAGGAATCTAAAATGCCGAAAGACACTTAAGAAAATGCTCAACATCCTTAGTCATCAGAGAAGTACAAATCAAAACAACTCTGAGATTCCATCTTACACCTGTAAGAATGGCCAAGATCAAAAACACTGATGACAACTTATGCTGGAGAGGTTGTGGGGTAAAGGGACACTTCTGCATTGCTGGTGGGAATGCAAGCTGGTACAACCCCTATGGATGTCAGTGTGGTGATTTCTCAGAAAATTAGGAAATGACCTTTCTCAAGGCCCAGTAATACCACTTTTGAGTGTATAGCCAAAGGATACTCAATCGTGCCACAAGGAATGTGCTCAACTATGTTCATAGCAGCATTGTTTGTTATAGCCTGAACCTGGAAACAACCTAAATGCTCCTCAACCAAAGAATGGATATGGAAAGTGTGCTACATTTACACAGTGGAGTACTACACAGAAGAAAAAAAATGACATCTTGAATATTGAAGGCAAATGGATAGAGCTAGAAAACATCATTTTGAATGAGGTAACACAGACCTAAGAAGACAGTTATCACATGTACTCACTCATAAGTGGTCTTTAAACATAAAGCAAAGAAAAACCAGCCTACAAAACACAATTCCAGAGAACCTAGACAACAATGAGGACCCTAAGAGACACATACATAGATCTAATCTATGTGGGAAGTAGAAAGTCAAGATCTCCTGAGTAAATTGGGAGCATGGGGACCTTGGGAGAGAATTGAAGGGGAGGGGAAAGACAGGAAGGGCAGCAGAGAAAAATGTAGAGCTCAAAAAATCAATAAAACATAAGATGTGGGTTAGCTAGAAATACACTTAAGCTATTGGTCAAACAATATTGCAAATAATATGGTTTCTGTGTGGTTATTTTGGGCTGTGCAGCCCAATATACACAAGCAGCCTCCTACAACACACCATGACTGAGGAAACTCATAAAAAGAAAAGTTTATTTGGGTTTAGAGTTCTAGAGAGATAAAAAGGTCCATCATGGCAGGGATGTATGATAACAAAAGACAGCCATGGTGAGTGGTACAGAGAAGGGAAACTGAGAGCTCACATCTTCAAACTCAAGAATGAAATAGAGAGCAAATTTGTGTAAAGATTTTTACACTTGAAACCTCTCCCCTGTGACATATTTCTTTTAGCAAAGCCATGCCCCTTAAACCGTACAAAACAGTGTTACCAAATGCAAACCAATGCCTTAGCCTCCAGGGTTTGCTCATTCAAACCACCACAGCAGGTAGTGAGGTTGTAGCAAAGACAAGGAGCATAAGCCCTGTGTTTGAAAAGTTATCTCATGACAGTCATAGCTCTGAGGTTGGTGAAGGCCCGTAGTCTGCTATGAACAAATTTAAAGGTTTTACCTGAAAAATAAAAGGATTATAAGTTCAAATACAGAGAATGAAAAACACTTTGAAAGAGAATGAAGAAGGAACAAAATAATGTTGACTCTGCATTTGTAAACTGTCACCTTCCAAAACTACACAGTTCTAACCAATCAATTTGTAGAATCAAAAAATGCCTCTTGGTTTTACATGGAATATTAGTTTATTATAGACAGAAATATATTTTTCTTCTACTGTAACAGTTAATAAATGTGATATATTGGTTTGATTTTTCAGATTGCTTCATATGTATCTCCTAGAAGGCCCAAAATTAACATGTCAAGCTTATGAACAATATGAGACCAAGAAATGGAAACAACTAGTCACCACTAATACATGGAACTATAAATTTTTCAGGGAAATGAATGAAGTATTGGGGAAAATTGAGGATGTACTCACAGATTTTAGTTAAGTGCTGTGGTAAGAATATTGTTTGAGAAAAATATTCAGTTGAGGCTTCACTTAACCTCTTGGCATCCATATACTCAAAAAGAGTCTGAAATATTTAGATGGAAGTTTCACCCCAGCCCATGGCATCCATATAGCCAAAGAGTCTGGAATGTTCGGGTGGAGGATCCACCCCTAGATCCATTCCCAGCAGTTGCCTAGTCCAGACCCCACCCTGAGAAAGCTCCTAAAATGATGACCTTTCTCCAGAGATGCTCGAGACCACTCCCACAGGGTATTTCACCTGTTGTCTGGAGAACAAACACGTGGTTTCCCAGTCTCCTTTCATGTCTCTTCTCTGGGCCTGGAAAGCCATGCAGAAGCGTTTGTAGCAATTAAACTTGGGCTTTTTCTAATTCAGTTTGATTTGGTCTGATTTGGATTATTGTGTCAGGGTGCAGAAACTTTTCAAAAAACATTACATAATTTGAAACATAATAGTAATGGGAAAAAATTGGGTTCAGTTCTTAAGCAGATTGGTTTCCCTGTAAAACAAGGCAGAGGAGTACTAATTAGGAATACTTTTTAGCTCTGTGATGTAGTACTAATTAGGAATACTTTTTAGCTCTGTGATGTAAACGGACATGAAATATTGTACAAAGGGAACCATCAGACCCAGGGGCAGACCTGTTGAAATCATCATTACCATGATAAAGATCTGAAGCAAATACTACCTACCAAAACACTGCTTACCAAAAACGTCTTCAGTGGGTGAAAAGTAAAAAGGTTTTGAGAAAAAATATTATTTTTCATAATCATTATCTGAGCATTACCCTCTGAACAACAGAGTGTGGAAGATGCAGGGAACACTAAAGAACTGACTGCTGGAAGGTGGGACATCTTGCAGCTAGAGAGAGAACATCACATGGGGGAATGAGTAAGGTAGGGCTGGAGAACTTCCTGGCAAACATATATTGACTGTCACCTTACTGCTTTAGATTTAATTATCTGATTTGTGTTTGGCTAGAAAATTATCTCAATACAATATTAGATATTAACTACTATATAAGAAAATTTAATATTCTCACCATTTAAAATGAAGTTATTGAGAATTCTTTAATCTAATTTGTTTATAAACTATTGGTTAAAATATTTTGGCTGTCAAGGAAATACAAAAAACACTAAATTGTTTAATGATCTTCATTCCAGATGGTAATTTTGAGAATTCTAATATGTTCATGATTTCTAGATAATTAATTTTTATGACATTCACCAATTATGAATTCTATTTCTTTCATTTTTATAGTTGTATAGCATTCTGGTAGCATCTGATCAATCACAGTTTTATGCTTCAAGAAAAACAGCAATATATATCTGAATAATTTATTGAGACATATATCTTAATCTTCTGGTTACATGACATGAAATATATTCAGAATGAATGTATAAATAAATGAATAGCTGTGGTAGAAAGATTTTTTTCTGAGCCACATATCTAAATGCTATTTGGATTATATATGAATGCAATGGGGCTGAAACATTAAACACTTCAAATGACTTTTTGATATCCATTTGCTACAGAATTTGGTGCTTTTTTGATATTTGTGAAGCAATGATAAATTCAGTAAACAGATACACAATGTAAAACAATTTAATATTATTTATTGATGAAAAATCCTCAGAACTTCAGAATTTATTTAATATAATTATCAGAATTATTTTGGAATTCTCCTTTTTTCCCCCCTTTTAGTAAGATATGTTTTAGCCATATCTTGGAATTGATTGATACATATTATAGCACAGTAATGGAGTCATTAAAATGTGCTTAGTGGTTTTGAACACAATGGTAGTATGTAAAATCTGTCTAAAACATTTTCAAGCTTTTCTATTTATTCTGTAAATTGGATACCTTAATAGCAGACATTCTCCATAGCTCACAATGATACATAATCTTCCAGATATGGTAGTTAAATGCACATTGCATGGTCTTTTCTTTATTCATTATCAAGATGATATGGCACAAATATTTGTTTTACTAATAGGGATATTATTACTTAGGTGACTTACATTAATATCATAAGGGATAGAGTAAATGTGCATGAATTAGTCTAACTTTAAACCTACAGTTCTTGGCAATGCATTTAAACTGTCTTGCATTTTTGAAAGAATGTATATGGACATAAAGACATAAAACCTCAGTATTTATCTTTTGGGAAATACTCATAATTTGGACAAAAAAGGTTAAAATCCCATGTGCAAAGAAAATAATTGTATATTCTAGCCTATGCAATTTAGGGAAGTAAAAAGTCTACACATAAAAATTTCAAAGAAAAAAACCCAAAATTTCATATATTATTATTATGAACTATTTTATAAGATATGTGTTTCAAATAAAAATTGATTTTCATGAAAATATATTGTTCAACTCTGACCAAAGAAACAGAACATTTCAGTAGAATTTTTTCTCTTTACTTTTGTTTATAAAAGTAATGATTCTAGCTTGATTTCCTAGCTATAAAATGGACATAATAATTTAAGGGTTGCCTTTTTTCCAATGTTTAAGAAAAATTTAGGGTTTTTTATTCTTTAAATTTTTACTAAAGGTAGATTCTTCTCTCGTTCCAACCACAGTTTCCCTTCCCTCCACTCTTCCTAGATACCTCCCACCTTTCCTCTCCCGCCCCATCTGCTCTCCTGGTTTCCTTTTCAGAAGAGAACAGGCCACTAAGAGAAGACAGTCAAACAGGACAAAACAAGATACCGTAAGACAAGGCAAAAGTTTGCATAACAAGGCTGGATAAGGCCACCCAATAGAAGGAAAAGAGTCCCAAGGGCAATCCCCAAAGAGTCAAAGATAAATCTGCTTCCACCTTTAGGAGTTCCACAAAATCACCAAACTAACAGCCATAAGATATACAGAGTACCTGGCTGTAGACCCATGCAGGCCCTGTGTTTGCTGCTTCAGCCTCTATGAACCCATGTGAAACCTGCTTCATTGATTTGAGGTGGGGATACTCAAAGAATATAACATGTATGTATAATAATAGGTACTTAGTAAATAAAAATACATTTATTTGTAAATTCCATAGTTTGTTAGCTATACAAGACTATTTTGTACTATTAATATTTCACTAAATATATATGTGTTATTATTGTGTTGCATATTGTCATACAATTATTAATATTACTAGTGCATCAGGTATTATAATAGAGAAATATAACTGACGAGTAATATAAGTTTTATTTTTTTAACAGGAAACTTTTTTTTATTAATTCAGTTCTGAGAAAAGCACTTTCACACCACACATAGAAATTGACTAAAGGACAAATTCCATACGATCATGTCTTTTCTTTCCCCTTTCTTTCTTTTTATTATTACTTAAGAAAAATACTAATTCAAATTCCCACTCCCTCCCCTCCTCCCAGTCCCTTCCCTCACCCTCCACAGACCTTCCCCCACCCCTCCAACCCTAAGGGAGTGCCATGCACCCCGCCCTATGGAAAGTCCGAGGCTCTCCCTCCTACATCTAGGTTGAGCAAGATTTACATCCAAAGAGAATAGGATCCCATGAAGCCGGTATATACAGTACAGACACATCCCAGTGTCACCTTGTTACTTATTTTCTCTGGGTTCATGGATTGTAGGCTCATTATCCTTTGATTTATAGCTAGTATCCACTTATGACAGAATTAAATCAAACCATCCTGTGTGAGGTAATCCAGACCCAGAAAGATGAACATGGGTCTGGATTACCTCACACAGGATAGTTTGATTTAATTCTGTCATTTTGCATGTAAATTTCAAGATGCCATTGTTTTTTTTTTCTTTTTTTTAACCGCTAAGTAGTACTCCATTGTATAAATGTCCCCCATTTTCTTAATCCATTCTTCGGTTGAGGATCATCTAGATTGTTTCCAGGTTCTTGCTATTACAAATAATGCTGCTATGAACATAGTTGAGCATGTGTCTTTGTAGTATGATTGAACATCCTTTGGGTATATGCCCAAGAGTTGTATTACAGGGTCCTGAGGTAGTTTGATTGCCAATTTCCTGAGAATCCACCATAATGATTTCCAAAGTGGTTGTACAAGTTTGCATTTCCACCAGCAATGGAGGAATACTCCTCTTACTCTGCATCCTCTCCAGCATAAACTGTCACTGGTTTTTTTTTTTTGTTGTTGTTGTTGTTCTTAGCCATTCCTACTGGTGTAAGATGGTATCTCAGAGTCATTTTGCTTTGAATTTTCCTGATGGCTAAGGATGTCGAACATTTCCTTAAGTGTCTTTCAGCCATTAGATATTATTTTGTTGAGAATTTTATGTTTAGACCTGTACCACATTTTTTAATTGGATTATTATGTATTTTGATGTCTAATTTCTTGTGTTCTTTATATATTTTGGAGATGAGTCCTCTGTCTGATGATGGATTGGTGAAAATCTTTTCCCATTCAGTATGCTGCCTTTTTGTATTATTGACTATGTCCTTTGCTTTACAGAAGCTTTTCAGTTTCAGGAAGTCCCATTTATTGCTCTCAGTGTCTGTGCTACTGGTGTTATATTTAGGAAGTGGTCTCCTGTGCCCATGCATTGAAGGCTACTTCCCACTTTCTCTTCTTTCAGGTTCAGTGTGGTTGGATTTATATTGAGGTCTTTAATTCATTGGACTTAAGTTTTGTGCCAGGAGATAGATATGGATCTATTTACATGATTCTACATGTTGACATCTGGTTATGCCAGCACCGTTTGTTGAAGATGATTACTTTTTTCCATTGTATAAGTTTAGCTTCTTTGTCAAAAATCAGGTTTTCATAGGTATGTTGATTTTATTGGCATTGTGCTGAGTTTCTCTCCATTTAATTGGATGTTGGCAGTCAACTTGCTGTATATTGCTTTTATTATGTTTAGATATGTTTCTTGTATCCCTGATCTCTCCAAGACCTTTCTCATATAGCAATGTTGGATTTTTTTTAATGCTTTTCCAGCATCTAATGAGATAATCATATGGTTATTTTCTTTCAGTTTATTTATATATTGGATTACATTGATAGATTTTTGTATGTTCAACCATGAGTGCATCTCTGGGATGGAGCTGACTTGAACATGGTGGATAAATTTTTTGATATGTTCTTGGATTCGGTTTGCCAGTATTTTATTGAGCATTTGTGCATCAATGTTCATGAAGGAGATTGATCTAAAATTCTATAATTCTCTTTCTTCGTTGAGTCTTTTTTTTTTGTTTTTTTGAGACAGGGTTTCTCTGTGGCTTTGGAGCCTTCCTGGAACTAGCTCTTGTAGACCAGGTTGGTCTCGAACTCACAGAGATCTGCCTGCCTCTGTGTCCTGAGTGCTGGGATTAAAGGCGTGTGCCACCACCTCCCAGCTTCGTTGAGTCTTTTTGTGGTTTCAGTATCAGGGTAACTGTAGCCTCATAAATAGAGCTTGGCAATGTTCCTTTTGTTTCTATTATGTGAAACAATATGAGGATTAAAGATATTAGCTCTTCTTTGAAGTTCTGGTATAATTCTGCCCCTCAAACCATCTGGCCATCTGGCCCTGGGCTTTTTTTTTTTCCTTTTTGGTTGGGAGGCTTTTGATTGCTGCTTCTATTTCCTTTCAGGTTATAGGTCTATTTAATTGTTCACCTGGTTTGATTTAATTTTGGTATGTGGTACCTATCCAGAAAATTGTCTATTTCTTGTACATTTCCCAATTTTCTGTAGTACAGGTTTTTGTAGCACTATCTAATGATTCTCTGGATTTCCTTGATGTCTGTTGTTTTGTCCCCCTTTCCATTTGTGATTTTGTTACTTTAGATGTTCTCTGTCTGCTTTGTGATTAGTTTCGATAGGGATTTGTCTATCTTGTTGATTTTCTCAAAGAACCGTCTCTTTGTTGTATCGTTTCCTTTGTTTCTATTTTATTGATTTCAGCCCTCAATTTGATTATCTCCTGTCATTTGGTCCTCCTGGGTGAGTCTCCTTCTTTTTGTTTTAGAGTTTTCAGGTGTACTGTTAAGTTGCTAGTGTGAGATTTTCCTACTCTTTTATGTAGGCACTTAGCGCTCTGAACGTTGACTGCTTTCATAGTGTCCCATAAGTTTGCGTACACTGTGCCTTCATTTTTGTTGAATTCTAGGAAGGCTTCAATTTCTTTCTTTATTCTTCCTTGACCTAGGAGTGATTCACTTGAGCATGTTTCCATTTCTATGAGTTTGTAGGATTTCTGCAATTAGTGTTGTTGCTGAACTCTAACTTTAAACTATGGTGATACAATAAGATACAGGAGGTTATTCTAATTTTTTCTATCTGTTGAAGTTTGCTTTGTTACTGACTGTGTAATCAGTTTTAGAGAAGTTTCCAGGAGATGCTCAGAAGAAGGTATTTTTTGTGTGTGTTTGGATGGAATATTATGTAGATGTCTATTAATTCCATTTGAGTCATGACATCTGTTAGTTCTCTTATTTCTCTGTTAATTTTCTGTCTGTTTGACCTGTCCATTGGGGAGAGTGGGGTGTTAAAATATCCTACTATTAGTGAGTGGGTTTGATGTGTGATTTGAGCTTTAGAAATTTTTTTTTTTACATATATGGTTGCTCTTGTATTTGGGGCATAGATGTTTAGGATTGAGACTTCATCATGATGGAATTTTCCTGTGATTAGTATAAAGTGTCCTTCTCCATCTCTTCTGACTTATTTTAATTTTAAGTTTGTTAGTTATTAGATATTAACTAAACCCACTTGTTTCTTAGGTCCATTTGATTGGAAAATGTTTTCCCAATCCTTTTTTCTTTTGTCTGTCTTTGAGATTGGGGTGTGTTTCTTGTATACAGCAGGTTAGATCCTGCTTTCATATCCATTCTGTTTGCCTGTATCTTTTTATACATGCATTGAATCCATTGATATTAAGAGATATTAATGACCAGTGATTGTTATTTCCTGTTTTTTTTTCCTGTAGCAGTGGTTGTGTGTTTACCTTCTTTGGGATTTGCTGGTGGGAAGTTACCTGTTGCATGTGTTTTTGTGGGAGTAGTTAGCTTCCTTGTATTGAAGTTTTCTTTCTAGTACTTTCTGTAGTGCTGTATTTGTGGATAGGTATTGTTTAAATCTGGTTTTGTCATGAAATATCTTGTTTTCTCAACCAATGGTAATTGGAAGCTTTGCTGGGTATCGTATTCTGGGCTTCCATCCATGGTCTATTAGTGTCTGCAGCACATATGTCCAGGACCTTATTGTTTCATGGTTTCCATTGAGAAGTTGGGTGTAATTCTGCTAGGGCTGCCTTTATATGTTACTTGGCTTTTTAAATTTGCAGCTCTTAGTATTCTTTCTTTGTTCTGTATGTCTTGCATTTTGATTATTATATGACAAGGAGACTTTTTTTATTCTTTTTTTGGGTCAAGTATATTTTGTGTTCTGTAAGATTCTTGTACCTTCATAAGGATATATTTCTTTAGGTTGGGAAAGTTTTCTTCTATGATTTTGTGAATATATTTTCTGTGCCTTTGAGCTGAAATTCTTCTCCTTCTTCTATCCCTATTAATCTTAGGTTTTGTCTCTTCATGGTGTCCTAGGTTTTCTGGATGTTTTGTGTTAAGAATTTGTTGATTTTAACATTTTCTTTGACTGATGAATCTATTTCCTTTATAGTATCTTCAACACCTGAGATTCTCTCTTTCATCTCTTGTAATCTGTGGGTTATGCATGTATCTGTAGTTCCCATTCATTTATCCAGGTTTTCCAACATTCCATCAATTTGTGTTTTCTTTATTGCCTCTATTTCAGTTTTCAAGTCTTTAACTGTTTGAACTCTTTGCTTCACCTGTTTGATTATTTTTCCTTGGGTTTCTTTAAGAGATGTATTGATTTCTTCCAATTTTTTGTTTATATTTTCCTAAATTTCTTTATGAGAATTTTTCATTTCCTCTTTAAGAGTCTCTATCATCCTCATAGAGTTATATTTAAAATCATTTTCTTCTGCTTCTTTTGGGTTAGGATGATCAATTCTTCCTGTTGTATAATCACTGGGTTCTGGTGTTACCATGTTGCTTTTTAGGTTGAATGAATTCTTATATTGGCACCTACCCCTCTTTTCCTCCAATTGGTGCTGTCAGTGTCTTTGCTTCTTGGTCCAACCCTAGCAGTTGCTGTCTGTGTCTTGGGAAACTGCTCCTGGTCTGCATTGAGCACTTACTGTCTGTGTCTCAGGGAGACACTGAGGTCTTTCTTGGCCTCTCTTGGTCCATGTTCTTTGTCTGCTCTGTGAAGTTGAAACCTGTGCTTCAGAAATCCCCTGAGTTTTAGGGAATAGGTGGGTTTGGGGGCGGAGTGAGACTTGTAGCTTACATGGTCCAATTGATGGGGTGAGGGAGGATATTACTTTTTAAACCCAACTGGCAAACAAAATTCAAGAAAACTTAAGATATCCAAACAGCTTGGCAAGAAGGAGACAGAATGTGTATTGGTGGCATATATGGTATCTATCATGTACTATATAAGGTGAGGAATTAGTATAAAATTATTTAAGTGTGTTCCTAGTTTACTTCATTGTCTTATATCTACTGTCTGATCCCCAGAATAACCACTCTATATTTTTCCTCATGCAAACTGGGTGAAGAAAAAATTCATACATGCATACATACTTATATAGTTTATTTATGTGTATGAGAGAGTATACACGCACACACACACACACACACACACACACACACACACACACATATATATATGGGTACATGTGTCTGTGAGTGCTCAAATGCCAGGAGAGGATGTTAGATCTCATGGAGGTAGAGAGGCAGGTGATTGGTGGGCACCAGATTCATTATGGAAGTGCTGAAACTTCCACTCTGGTACTCCTGGTTGCAGTAAGTGCTCTTACCCCTGCCTGTGCATGCAAATGGTTTTTAAAAAGCCTTTCTTTTACCACTAAGTTTTTAAACAGTGGAATACATGAAGTGGTTAACTTTTCTCACTTCTGGAATCCACATAAATATTACCATGCTGGAAGACCAGAGGAAGCAATTAATTGCACACAATCGTTGCCTCTGATGATAAGGAGTTGTTTCTCTGGAATATTACCATCCCAACCAAGAAAAGCTAAGGGTGCTAACACACAGGGTGTTTCTGAGGAGAAGGGAAATATTCAGCTAAAGTATATTTTAACTGTTTACATAACAGAAAAATAAACTTCAAGTCGTTTGTTTAATTACTGGAAAATTGGTGTTTATTTTATGACAGCTAGCATTATCTAAATTAATTCAAATCACAGAGAATTCAACTACATTTCTCTAAAACTGCTTACAAATCAAAAGGCAGAAATGAACATATGCAGTGAGTAATATGCTGGCTATTGAAACAGGAATTACCACAAAATATAAACAATGCACTGTCATATTCTAGCATAATTTGAAAACATTTATGCTAGTGAGAACATATATATGATGATTAAAATTATTATTAAATACATTGACATTTCTCATGAAATCATAGTAAGCATTGTTTACTTCATTACAAGCAAATAAATATGTACTTAACAATCATAAGTATTAATTACATGTTATAATAGACACAATGGTACATATATCTTAGAAAACTGAAGGAATTAAACAAGCTTTCACTATGGAGAGGCTCTGAATGTCTCATTAAACTTCAAGGTGAACTTCAATTGGAATACAGACTATTCCCTATAAATTTTCATGGTCATTACTGAAACTCATAATGGTGTGTGTTTAGTGACAACACAGTGTGTGTTAGGAGGATAATGCGTTTAGTCATTCATCCAAAGCATATTAAAACCTTGTCCCTTTCATTGTCTTAAGCATGCAATAATTTATTTTTGCTAAATTATTCCATTTGTTTTTTTATCAAAGGACATTACAAGGTTACTATATAAATTCAAGACAGTAATGATTAAGAATAATTTCATTACTGGTCACAGACTCCTCTTTCATGAGACTGTGTGAAGAATATTACTTTCTATTTTAATAGTGAACACCCTGTTTTTATAAGGTCACTTTTTTTCTTTTAAGAAACCATGCACAGCACTATTAGATTTCCTGGGTTACTAAGTAAAACAAGAATGGGAAGCAGAATTGGGCATGTGAAGTACTAAGGGGCAACATGAGAGATGCGAGGGAGATATTTGGGATATGGATATCATCATTTTTATTGTATTCATGTGTAAAATTCTCAAAGAATAACTTAAAAATAAAATAAAATATATAACTACATATATTCAGCTTTCCCTTTGTCTCTTTTTTCCCCTAAGAAACCAAGGTATAAACTAGTGACCAGTTTTGAGTAGTAACAATATAACTTCATAAGTGTTA
Organism: Ondatra zibethicus; assembly: GCA_004026605.1. NCBI lineage: Eukaryota > Metazoa > Chordata > Mammalia > Rodentia > Cricetidae > Ondatra > Ondatra zibethicus. Next base: position 14,608 of record PVIU01004590.1, read on the forward strand.
GTAATATTATTTAACATTCCTTTTCTTTATTGAACTATTCAATTTTATTAAGTATTTTCTTGTATTCTATATATTTTCAGAAATAATCAAATAGAAACAAATGTAAATATGAAAATTAGTAGCATATAGATATAAAAAGAATTTTAATTAGTTAATAATAAAAACCTGGAGTCAGATATCAGGGTAAAAGCTGAAAGATCAGAGAGACAAAAGAGCAAGCCAAAACCACTTACTTCTACAATCCTCATACCTAAAAGGGTATCCTGTCTCTATAAGTCCTTGTGGTCCTGCCTCTTTCCGTTTACAGTCCTCTCTCAGCCCAGCCATAGTTTTCCTGCTTCCACCTTCCTAGTGCTGGAATTAAAGGTTTGTGATTCCCAAGTGCTTGGTTTAAAGGTGTGAGCCACAATCACCTGGCTCTGTTTCTCTTTTAGACTGGATCAAATGTGTGTAGCCCAGGGTAGCCTTGAACTCACAGAGATCCTGGTGAATATGGTTAACTAATTGCTTAGCTTTGTACCCTGATCGTCAGGCAAGGTTTATTTTGTTAGATCACAAATAAAATATCACCACATACAATATTATGTGTATTAATATTTTAATTGAATTTATTTGCATGTTCATTATATGTTTTCAGAAATGTTTTTGATCATCCATTTAATAGTACTGTCAACAAAGTTACTATGAAAACCAAAGTATATGCAAATGAATATGTATGAAAGACATTGAATAAGCTAGTGAGAGAATTTCACCACATTAATGAATACAGAACCATAGATTTTAAAATACATAAAGTGGAATTCTGAATCCATGAACATCTCTGATTTTGAAATTCTACCCTGAGGAAACTAGTCCCTCTGCTGTTTAAAGGGTAATTTAAACACATTTCTTATTTGATGGTGTGTACATAGATGTTTATATTCTTTTGAGAATGCTTAGAGCATATGGGATGAAGAAGAAAACCTGTTTGAGAATAAAATTTTCAGTGAAGAAGTGAGAACTATCAACAAGTGGAGAAACACACATAAAAATATAGGAATGTGAACCCAAAGCAAAAAGGATATTATGAAAGGAAGAAACCTAGTTGAGTGGGAAAACTGAAAAGGGCACAGTGATGGTTTGAATGATAATATCCCACACAGGCTCATATGTTTAAACAGTTGGTTCTCTTTTAGAAGAACTGTTTAGGGAGAATTAGCAGATGTGGTCTTGTTGGAAGAGGTGTGTTATTAAGGGTGGGTGTTCAGGTTTCTAAAGATTCCTGCAATTTCCAGCGCCCTCTCTCTGCCTCATGTTTTAAATCAAGATGTGAACTCAGCTATTCTGTCACTACACCACCTCCTGCAACAGGGAGACAAATTAAACAATTTCTTCTATAGTTGTCATGGGAATGGCGTTTTATCATAGCAGAAAGTAAGACAGATAGACACTGACTCTATTCCATAGCTCTGGGACTTCGTAGATAAAAAATTAGCTCTTTTCAGAGTTAGCTGTGAATTTATAAATCAGGAAATTATTAACTAATAGTCTACCAATCTTTCTTAACAGAACTTTTCTATAACATGAAAGGTAACTTACTAATTGTATCCACTATCATTTTTAAAGCTAATGTATAACGTGGTCATACAATTTGTCATCTAAAATAAAATAAAATTACTTAGTACTTTCTGGAAGATGACAAGATTACAGTGTTCTTACTCCCAACATTTTTTGGTATGCTAAGTATTTACAAAGGCTCTAGTTGCAATGCTTATCTGTGTCAATCCAAATATTATCTCTGGCACTGGCACTCTCTTATTGACACTTTTCTCACAACAGTCACTAAATTTGTTTGTCACCAAACCCATTATGCTATTCACTGTTTCAGTTTACTAAAATTCCATATACACACTCTCTTCTGAAAATCTCTCTCTTGCTCTCTCCCTTCATGGTATTATTCTCTCCCAATGTTTTATCATACTTCTTATTCCTTTGTAACTCTCATTTCATTCTCTTCTATATCCAGTCCTTCTGTGCCATTCTTGCATGACCTTTAAGGTAGGGAGTCCTGTAATAGGAGGTTTCTCTCCTACCCACCAGTTCCCCAATAACCTCTCAGAGATTTAATATTACTTATAAATGCTTGGTCAATGGCTCAGGCTTATTATTATTTAGCTCTTACAACTTAAAATAACCTGTATTTCTTATCTATGCTTTGACATATGGTTAGTGACTTGTGACCTTACTTTCTACATGTCTTGTTCCTCTGTGGCTAGCTGGCATCTTCCTGCTGCATGCACCTTGCCCCTTCTCTAAACAGACACCAGAAGTATGCTATCAATGACATCTGTTGTTCTCTTTTTTCATTGTCTACCTTTGAAACTGTGGCTATCCTAGGTAGCAACTGCAACTCCACCATTACCACAAGAGCTGCCACCTGAAGAAATTCTGTTCCCTCAAGCACCAACTCTCCCAAAAGTACTAAGAGAACTTATCTAAATATCTGTCTTGCTAAGGAATTCGAGAACTAAAGGTTGAGGTAGAATAGTACTTCCCAGGGAGGCTGACTAGCACACAGCTCACCTAGCTCGCCTCCTCACATCTCCCAAGAGCCCTCAGGCTTCTCTCAGCCCTCTTAATAGGCGTTCTCCACTTGGCTCCTCCCTCCAACTTCCTGTCATCCAGTTGCTGACTCAGCTTCCAGGCCGCAGGTGAATCTTACTTAATCAAACACAACTTTGCATCATTAAACAAATGTTCCAGAGCATAAACAAAAGCAACACACCTTAAAATAATATTCTACAGCAAACACCCATCCTCTATCCAACCAGGGCCAAACTTGCATACTTTTGGACTTTGTCTGTTGAGTCTATTCTGATCCTTCCCTAAACATATCCTTCTCATGCTCAGATATCCAGTGTAGGTCTCATATCTAGTGTCCAGATTTAGTTTTGTCAGCAGCACCCCAGACCATTACTAGCCTCCAGGCTTGGACCAGAAAGGACTTCTTACATTATATCCCAGTCCCCTATGCTCACCTGACTTAATTCCATGCGTATCATATTCAGTATTCTTCCCCAGTTCTGCATATCCTGAGCTCTCTCCCAGTCTGCTGTGCCTATATCAGATATAGAAGTAACAAAATAAGCCTGCATGTCCAAGTCTTGTAACACACACACACACACACACACACACACACACACTCACCCCAAATTCATTAGACCTTTGGAATTGTCTCCAATGAGAGCTACCTATATGAACACAGGTCATATAAAAGAACAATTATAAAAACTATAAAATAAATCAAAGAGTTTAAAGAAGACACAAAGAAACAGCTCAATTAACTGAAAGAGAGTGAACTTAGAGTAAATGTCAGGGCAATGCACAAGAAAACAAACATAAGGCTGAAAGAAAAGGCAAAGACAGCCTGCGATTTCAAAACAGAATTCAATAAAAAGATAGAAATATTGAAGGAACTTAATCTAAAATGAAGATGTAATTGAAAACTCTATAATCCAACTAGAAAATACAAGGGAAAGCTACTCAAGAATGGCCCATGCCATATCAGGACTCATAGATTAAGTAATTAGAAATCAAAAGAAAAAGGGAATAAAATTGTTTTAAATCTTAGGAAAGAAACACATGGGAACTGTAGGATACCATAAAAATGTTAAGTTCAGGCTACATCTTTGAATATTCATGTAGAAATGAATTCCTTATAGAACCTTCCTGCCAAAACTCTCAGCATTGCATCAGTCCTAATGTCCTGACTATATATGTCCCTGTCTAATTTTCCTTTAGATATTGCTACACTTAGAATTAAGTACAAACTTTCTACTATGCACAATAAGAACATCTACATTATAGTTCCATCTGGTGCCACTTTCATAACACTTGGTTTTATAAAAGAAGCAATCATTGCCTGTGGCATAACTTTTAATACCTTCACATAAGTAAATCCTTGATCTACTTACAACAAAATAAGTTCATCATATTCACACATCTGAAATAAGTTATAATGCTTGGCGAGGTTATATATGTTGGGATTTTACCCCCCAAAATAACATACTGAGAGTGACTAAACTTTCATATTAGTGAGATTTTATTTTACATCTATCATGTAACACAGTAGAAAAGAGTGTTGGCATACCTATTGCAGGCATTGGTGTATGATTGTGAATAATGGACTACATCTTTTCATATGGAGCAATCATTCTGATTGCTGTTTTTCTTTGACATTCCTAGTATGTATGCTTGGATATCCACTCTTGTTTAAAGAGCTTATCACTGACTTTAGAAAATATTTTACTGTATACTATAAATTTTTGTCACTCATATTGGTTTAATAAAATGCTGATTGGCTAGTAGCTAGGCAGGAAGTATAGGCAGGCCAATGAGACTATGAGAATTATGGAAAGAGGAAAGACTCAGTCTGTAGTCACCAGCCAGATGCAGAGGAAGCAAGATGGAGAATGTTTCTCTGATAAAGTTACCAAGCCACATGGCTAACATAGACAAGAATTGAGGGTAAATTTAAATAGTAAGAGCTAGCTAATAATGAGCTAATAGGCCAACCATTTTATAATTAATGTAGGCCTCTGTGTGTTTTTTTGGGGTGGAAAAACTACAGAACCAGGTGGGACAAGAACCTCTGTCTACATTTCACCGCTGTGATTCCTATAAATAGTGAGTTTGTATGAGTTGATTCTCATGTTAAATCTTGTATCTTTGTGTTATCTTGCTCTTACAGGTAGCAATCTATTACACCTCTTAATGGAAATGGCTGTTGAAGCCAAAGCTTTTGTTTTCTTTAACTTGAACAATACTTTTTCCTCCCACTCTAATCCTCTGCTTCTGTCACTGGGTAAAAAAAGAGGTGTTTTAAATCTCCCAGATGAAATACAGAATTTTCTGCTTCATCTTAAGCTAAAGTAGATCTCTATTGTCCAGAGGCACAGCACCTCCATTCTTCTCATAGCACAGTAGGATTTCATTCTAAGATCAGGTTCAGAAGAGTATTTTACTCACTACTAGGCAAATATTATGCTGGCTATCCTAGTATAATTTTAAGATGAACAATCTACAACTCAATCCAACAATTTAAGAATTTAGAAATACTAAACTCGAATTTATGCTTATGCTTTCATCTATAATATTTGTGGTTTAGCATAGAAAATATTAGTGAAATTTTACAAATGACTGATTGACACACTATGTTCACCTATGTACCACTTCATAAATGTACTAATCAAGATATTTTAAAAACTCTATATAACCATTCACAACAGAATTTCTGGTATGGAAGCAATTAGATCATTTGCTAGATAACAACAAAAGGACACTGGAGCCTGCTGGGAAAAATACTTAAAGCAAAGATAGCTTAGATAGCTCTTTTGTAGCTTGTATAAAATAAAAGACATAAATAATCATTGAAATCAGTATTTCTTTTAGTTATTTAGTAGCTTACAATAAATTCCTAAGTTTATTTCCTAATAGAGCTATTATTAATTAACCAAATAAATATACATCAATTGATTTCTGGAAAAGCACCAAGAAGAATAGATTGCTATAGAGGAGGAGAGGAGGTGGCAGACTCCAATGGGAGGAAAAAGACTCCTAAAACAACAATGAGTTAGAGTCACCTGACAAAATTGCTACATTTTAGATCACAGAGTTTCATCAACAGAATTTCTGATCAGAAGATCTAGTTGAGGCACATAGGGATGCCTCCCTAATCAATACAGAGGTTTTAGTGTGACAGTTGATTTGAGGAGCACATCCAGAAAATAACTGTAATTCTAGTTAAAGAGGGACATTTAACTCAGCAAGAACTAATATTAGCTCAACCTTAAGATCACTGCCATTATATTCAATGTGTGAAAGAAATAGTGGATGAAATCAGTTAGGAGAAAAAGAAGATCCGTGAAAACAGAATTGAATGAACAGAAATGCAAAATTCTCCAACATGTCATACTCAACATTCAGTGAGATTGTGTACTGAGAATTCCATTTTGTTTTTGCTTTGATTTATGTATGTCATATTTGCATGTGTATATATATTTGAAATATGTAGGTGTCCTTATATATTTTACTATTTAGTAAAATATTAAATATTATTAGAGGGTTGCAAATTTTTTTGGTACTATCATTTTCAGTTTGTATCATGGACAAGAAACCAAAAAAATACTCTAGCAGGAACTTAAATGAACATAAGAATCTGGAGTTCAGGGGCAAAAGTCTCAGTAGTAAATTAACAACCTGAAATTATGAGGAACCAAAATTATTGAGCTGATGAAGTAAAAACAATAGTAGAGAAATCAGGGGGATATTTGTAAACCTGCCTCTCTTACTCATAAACAAGTGCATGGTTTTGAGCCCAAGGTTACAATCACTCAATGAGACAGAATTGGGAACATAGGGTGGACCAAAGCACAGTAATACAGAAGGATTCATCACCGAGTTGTGAATCTGTAAGGGTATCTGAACCCAACAAGTAAGGGCCCTATTCCTATTGTGTATCCCAATATTCATGAGTTTCTCTTTCTGAAAAAAATATAATTCAGGAATATTAAGGAAAATTAATTTTAAGATTTAGATTACAGCATAATTAAGTCAATAATTAAAAGATACTCTCTATCTTCAAACTTAGTATTTATTTATATCATTTTAAGCATGCTTAAATTTCAATAAACACACAAGTAATGTCAGCTTTTCATTTCACAAGGTATAAAGAGTGCATGTATTCTCCCCCCAAAATACTCTTGCACAATGAGGATATGGGAGGTTTTATTTTATGTATTTTGACAAAGTCATTTTTACTCTTTTGTGTCACTCTTACCCCTTTAAATCCTTCAAACTTCTATGTACTCCAACTTAACTATTGAAAGATGAGGCTAATAAATATAGATAGTGTTTCTGTTTAATAATCCAAAAGTAGGGAGATTAAGTAGGTTAGGTATAAAATGGGTGTTATACCTATGTGCACATAATCTACAAACACACACATGCACACATGTATGTGCTCTTCATGCACACTAGGACAGAAAGGTAGTGATAACTATGCTGACTACTCTTCCTTGCTGCAACAAGTTACTTGTGCATAGTTGAAATGGACAACTTCCTTTTTCCTCTCTCGATTTCACATTCCCTTTGTCCTCATGGCATTCCTGGATTAACTATGTTTCATTAGGTGGTAGGGTGACTTTGGACATAATTTCTGAAGGGTCTTCCTTATAATAGGTACTTTCAATTTGAATTTTAGTTTTTTGTTAATGATTGTAATAAGACAGGATTACAAAGGGAAAGCTCGGGAAGTATTAACCATTTAATGTATTCCTTCATACCTATAGTGTATCAGCAACAATTTCCTATTGAATAGCTGAAAATTTCATTGGAAAGGGAAACAATAAATAAATAAAATAATGAATAGCTAAGTGTCTTTCATTAGTCAACGATAATTGGATTCTGTAAAATGAATTATGCAACCAGCTTAGTTCTTTCATCTGAGGTTGAACTTGATAATGAGAAAATTATAGTGTTTAACATGAAATAAGTGCTTGATAGAGATATTTTTCTAGAGTCAGAGAGATGCCTCAGCTGTTAAGAAGTCACACAGCTTTTATAAAGGATCCAAGTTCAGGTCTTAGATCCAACTTAGGCAGTACACAGTTGCCTACAACTTCAACTCCAAAGTGATCCAATATACATGGGCTCTGAGGGTATCTGTACTCATATCAACATAGTCTATGAACACATATACATAAAGTTTAAGAATCTTTAAAAATATCATTTAGTCTTTAATCCTGGGAGGACTTGCGTGTTGTTAGAAACAGCAGCATCATAAACTCTGAAGCAAGAACATGACTCGGTTTATCTAATCCAATAGCTAACAGTCCACAGGAGTGTTGCAAAAACATAGACATACACATACAGACAACCCTCACACATTTGATCATGCACACACACACTCACACACAAGGAGATAGAAAGAGAAAGAGAGAGAGAGAGAAAGAGAGAGAGAGAGGCAGAGAAACACACACAATAGGACTGACAGATATGGCAGCTATTACTTTGTTTATTTTAGGGGGCAGTACTCAACATTCAGACATCTTGGTAAAACATGCAATATTCCTGAACATAGTTCATGGCTTAATTCTCTGAATATTCTAGTGTAAGAAAAATAACTAATTTGAAATCTATTTAACAGTGCCACAGCATTCTAAGCTTGGGGCCGGGACTATTTACATCTTGCATATTTTAATATTAAAGAAAAGTTTACAATGTTTATTGCATTCTTATCTGACTTGAAGAACTGAGGTCTTTATTTTTTATAAATTATAGCTGGTGGGGTCATTAGCCTTTTTGACTGAGAACACCAGGAGCATTTAGATATCCTTTGCAGCCAGGAATCTTTAGCACTAATAATTATTCATTAGGCCCAAATTTTACATCTTCCAAATACTTTAAAACCTGTGTTTTATTAGTTGCTGCTCACAAACAAACCTGTGAATCACCAAAGGATTATTACCTTTCTTTTCCTTATTTGTAGCAGCAATGTAGCAACATAAAAATAGAGCAGTTCAAAATCATGACAAGAATACCAGCAGCAGAAATGTGAGCTTCTTTTCAACAAACAAACAAACAGATAGACAAAAGTAAATAAGTAACCAATCCACTGTGTTTAACTACATCTTAGGTATTATTAGAGGTATCTTTAAAGAATTGAAAGTTGTAAATAATTTATTAAACATGATCCACTAAGCAACATGGTCCCTTCTGTCAATATAGGCAGAACTGTCTTTGAAATTTCCTGCTTCATGGAAAAGTCTGCTGGATACTATGGGCCTGTGGGCTGAAGATTGGATACCCAACAGTACAAAAGAACTTTGGGTGACTGTCCAGGCAGCGAGATGTCTCTGTCATTTCTAGAGTTTTGGAAGTTGCTTACAATGTATTTCCTCTTTATATAGGTAATATATCAATCTGGAGTATTTGATGGAGTTGAAGAATATGTAGCTATATAGTTTTCCTTTAGTTATGATAACAGATAAAGTAGATATAAATATTGTAGCTAAAATTCTTACTTGATACCTGTTTTGTTTTTTGTAATTTTACTATGTTAAAGTTAAAACGTTCTTTTTTATTTAAACAGAAAAGGGAGATGATGTGGGATTCCCCTCTGTATGCTGTGAATACCATTGGTTAATAAAGAAACTGTGATAGGATAGAGCAGAGCTAGGCAGGGAAAACTAAACTTAATGGTGGAAGAAAGGAGGCAGAGGCAGAGAGAAGCAATGTAGCCCCACTGGAGCCAGATGGAACTTTACCCGGTAAGTCACAGCCACATGGCGATACACAGATGACTGGATATGGGTTAAATTAAGATATAAGAGTTAGCCATAAATACGCTTAAGCTATTGGCCAAACAGTATTGCAAATAATATAGTTTCTGTGTGGTTATTTCGGGCTGAGCAGCTGGGAACAAAGAAGCGGCCTTACTACACCAACATTCCAAAAGAGTAATGATTCTTCTTCCTCCTGCATCTCTCAATAGTCATTAGCTCCTCAGGAAGAGATGAGTCCTTGTTGGCTCGTCATCTCATCCATGCTGGAATCCTCATGGCATCTGATCTTGGAATTTCAGTCTCTAGAACCGTAAGAAATTAAGTATCTGTTGCTCGATTTACCTACCTAGTGTTAGTGCTGAGTGTTTTGTTATGACAATTGGCTGACTAATATATTTTTAATTGATCCCCATTCATTTTTGTTTCTAGAATGTTCCCCATAACATACTGTCTTAGCTACTATATAATAAGTTTTGAAATATGTGGTGACCCTTCAGCTTTTTATTTTAAAATTGTATTGGCTATTCTAGTGCAATGCTATTTCTCCAATATTTTTATTTGATACTGTCAATATATGTTTAAATTATATCAGTAATTCTTTCATGACTGCATGGAATCTAGTGACTCATTTGGGATCCTAACATAGGAAGTTTTATATTTCAAAACCAGTCAAAAACTTCTTTTTTTCATTTACTCAAATGTTCTTTTTTCTTTTCCTAGAATTAATTTGCAATTTCTGTAATATAAGTCCTTCTTGTATTTATGAGTATGTAACTTTTATATCAATGTAAATGATACTTTATAAAGTGTCATTATCTTATTGTTAATTGCTAATACATATATGACCAGTATTTATATATATTCTGAATTTTTTACTTTGACAAACCCAAATGCATATATTGGCTCTTCATTATAGATGCTTTGTTCATGTTTATGATAACTTGAGATTTTCTACTTAAAGAATCATGCAATAGGCAAAGAAAGATATTTTTATAATCAGCTTTTCTTATTTTCTTTCTAGGGCTTTCTTGCACTTGCGATTTTGAATAGTAAGGCTAAGGAAGATATTCATGCCTTTTTCATATTCTTAGGAAACAGTTAAATCTTTCACCACTAGTTGTAACTTCAGATTTTAGGTTGTTTTAGACTGTCTTTATAGCTTAATGAAGATTCCTACCATTTTGAATCTATTGAAATGATCATCATAGCTGTGCTTAGTTTGACAAAAATTGCTAAATTGTATTTTTAATCTATTTTTAGATTGTTAATGAAGAGAGTTGAATTGATTTATCCTCCCTCTCAGTTGGAACTATCCTGTGTTTCTAACATCAGTCCCTCTTAATTGTGACATATTATTCTTTGAATATTTTACTAAATGCCATTTGCAGATATTTTATGGTGAATTTTGAAGTATATCCTCATGAAATTTGTGCAAAACTTAATTTATTTTGTGATATATAGCTGGTTTGGATGTCATGGAAAAATGTATGTCATGAAAAAAATGTCATGACAAAATGTTTTTGACAGTTTATACAACAAAACATCTGAAAGCAAAATTTATAAAGAATAGAAAATTTATTAATTTCATGTTCTTGAGGGCTAGGTGGCTCAAGTTCAAGGGACTGTATTCATAATAAGTGTTGCTCATGAACATCATGAAGATTGCAAGCCCGAGTCAGACATTACATGCTGAAAGGCACACAGGAGATATAGAACCCACTGTCATTTGTAGCTACCCACTTTCAAGAATACCAAAAATTGTTTTTATTCATTAGATATAGATTAATGCATTAATGTAATCATCAAGAATATTGTGAAGGCTATTGTTTGCTTTCCATAACCTAATGTTATGGCTCTTTTATTGAAGTCAATATTTATTTATGTTATCAAATAAGAAGAAATTAAGTTAGTGACTAATTAGAAGGTTTACTCCTACTGAATAACATTCATGGTACTGGAAGGTACTCTGTATGTTATCAGAGGAGAAAGGTAATTATCAATTTCATCTAGCGACAGACCCCATACCTTACAACAGTTACTTGCCTTCAGGATACATTGGAGCTAGGATGGTATGAGTGTTTTGAGGTAATCAGTCATGTTTTAAATTATATTTAATTACAAGTCCATAGATGGAATCCATCCCTGTAACTACTTAGATGTCTAAGAAACTGAGATTAGATAAGCCATGAACATAGGGAAAAATAAAATACTAGTGTTCTGTTAAGTGACATAACAATAAAATGACTTCCAATGATAGCACTAAGGCTATATTGTATATATTGGCAACATGGTAAATGCATGAAATTTGGTTTTAGGGATTTGAGGGGAATATGTTGGTTGGTACTAGTGAATAAATTATTAATATACTATATAAGAGGTCAAAAGTAAACAATGTGATAAATGTGTAGTATTTATTGCAACACACTCACTAGACACATGGGGCTCAAAATAGTCTATGGAAGTACTGAATTAGTAAAACCATACATAATAAAATTATAGGAATCTGTGAAAGTATTTTTCACATACATGTAACAGAAATGCATGATGATTACTTTATTCAATGCTCTCACTGGGCAAACTTTCACAATGTAAAAATTATGATGGATCAACTCTTTATGTTGAAAAATAAAAATATAATGAAAAATAACACAAATTTATGTAAAATTTATTTTGCATACCTGTGTTCAGAGATGACATTTCCCATACTTTTAGCTTAGTAAAGCCCACCACAGCATTTCAACTTTTATTATCACTTTTTGAGATCAAGAGTTCATTCTTCTTATAATTTGATTTCTTTTATACTGAGAGACAGGCATAAAAATTGACAAACTGAAGCAATTTCAAAAAAATTGCAGACATAATCATTTTAACAGTAGTTGTAAACGGTAGGATTGGGATCAGGGCCTTAACAGTTTCTCCATAAGTAGATTCCAGTATGGGTCTTAGTCCAACACTTTCAAAATTTTGCCAACTATTGATTTCAAGGACCACCATCACCACTTACAGTGATTCTTTAGAAAGTTTCAGAACCCCAACAGCACATAGAGTCTTGCTTAGACAAAGCAAAACAAAAAATAAAACCAAAAGAAACATTCTTTAAATCATCCACAGGATTTTAAGGCAGAAAATAAGAAGATTCTTTAGGACTGACTTTTCAAATGGTAGATAAAATAGTTTAGGAGACAATCTAGAAAAAATTACTCTGAGAGTTATATTACAAGATGTATCTTTGTACTCTGCCTTCAGAAGCTCAGACTATGTTTGGCCTTGACTGGAAGCTTTACTTGAAGGCGAGAGGGAAGCCCACCTTCTCTGGAGTCTACAGGTAGAACCATGCTCTCAAGTTCTTCCGTAAGAACACAATGTACGTCCTTGTTCTTTATTCTATGCCACCATTTAGTTGAAGCGCTTTGTATGCACACTAGTAATTTATGCAGTCCCACTATTAATTATGACAAAAAATATATGGAACTTACTTTGTTAAGTATCATTTTCAAACTAGCTTTTAAATTTCATACAAAATTGATTTTCTTTGAGGGGAGAAGTTTCCCTTTTCCACTGAAATTTTAATCTTTATGAAAGAAAAGCCACCAAATTCATTTGCCACAGTTAAACATCATTGTTTAATAATGGCTACCCTTTCTGTACGATGTTCTAGGTAGAGTAAAGTATGTATTTCATGTCAAAAGGAGTAATTATCAGTCTTGAAACTAATGATTCTCACTGACAAAACTTTTTATGACCCGTTTCCCCTGGCCAGAAGTCTGTCCCCGTCTGCACCTGTGCATCTGGTGACTGTCTATTTCTTGCCAGTTTCATTCTCATATAATAGCAGCTGACTGTTCCCTCATGCTCATAGATGCCAACTGTTCAATGTGCGTCTAGCTGCATAACTAAGTGCAGCATAATCACCTGCTTCTGCACATCTCCTTCCTCTTGCTTCAGACATCCTCACATGCTACTCATTCATTTTATCCCATGCACATACATTATTGCAAAGTATTCCATATAAAATTCCTTAGCTTGTAACTTTGAGCATAAGTCCAATATTAATAATCATTTCTTCAATTCCGGAAGGCAGCTGATAATGTCTAATTTTGGGCTTTCAGGGTAATAAATGGAAGATATTTAGAAAGCAGCCATCCTAAGAGGTGGGCGATGGTAAGAAACCCCTACATAAAAGAAAACAGGGAAACTAGCAGAGCAGATCAGGAGAGTGAATCCAGAGCCCAGTCTGGAAGGGATAGCCCCCGTTAGGGAGTTTTGCCCCACTTTTGAAGAGAGGTGTGAGATGTGGTTTAAGAAAAGAGTGAGCCTCAAAATCTGTATTGTGAATTCAAAACAGATAAATTACATAGGAGAGAGGGAGATGGGGAAGGGAAAGTCAGGGACATATGCAACAGGAAGACAGACACCAGGGAAGTCCTTGCTTTTTGTACTACCCAAGCTGTTGGCTGACATTTTTAAAGAGCCATACTAAATCAGTGGTTTATTAATCCAAAGGAAAATAGTCTGAACTGCATACTCTAGGAGTATTTCAGTGGAATTTAAGACTAAAATCTGATTAATACATCTAGATAATAGGGCAAATAGAGAAACTGGATCTGAATCATGATATGGAGTGAAACTCAGATTCAGGCTCCACACATGCAAAAAAATCCTCTTGTGTTTTCTGTATATGTTCAGTTAAATATTTCAACACACGTCTTCTTGTCAGCCTTCAATAATCACTAACCAATGTTTGATCTAACATCTCTTTTAACACCAAAGAGTGAAATCATATGTGGGTTGCACATCTGTTTCTGACATTTTTCACTTAACATCATACTCATCAAATTCATCTACATTTGATGCCAATGGAGGCATTTCATCTTGAATTTTGGTTTACTAGCATTCATGGCCACAATTTTAGTGATCCATTAATCCACTGTTGGGCACTCAGGTTGAGTCTCTATCTTAGTAGCTGTGAGTTTACAACTATCTTTACTCATATATTGTTCCTGGTGCTCCCTTTTTCTCATGTGGTTTCAGCTTTCAATAGTAATCAATAGTTCTGAAAATCACATCTGTACCATACAACTCGCCTCTTATTTGCAGATCAGTGTCAAATTGACTTTTAATGCTTGAACATATTTCCTTAGACAACAAAAACTAATCCTGATTTTAAATGAACACATACTGTGAGACCAAATGTACTTCCTCTCTTAAAACTATATATTAATGAGTATCAAAACTATTTCCTCAATCAGTCTAGGAGCTAATGTTAATTCTGAATCTTCCCTGTCTTCAATCTCTCTTTAGTGAATACATGTCTTCTGATACTATACTTCAAATCACTTATCTCTGACTGAAGCACTGCAGTTGGTGACTCTTAGTTCATTTCCAACCCACCCAGACCCAAGCTATATTATTCCACACTGTTTTGCCAATGACTCAGGTGTATTTCTGGCTAACTCTTACATCCTAAATTAATTCATTTCTATTATTCTGTTTATTGCCACAAGGCTGTGGCTTACCAGGTAAAGTTCTGGCATCTGTCTGTTTCCTGCTGCAGTGACATGGCATCTTCCTGATTCTGCCTACTCTCTCTCTCTCTCTCTCTCTCTCTCTCTCTATATATATATATATATATATATAATTATATTATATATATATTATATATATATATTTCCAGTTCCAGCCTGGATATACTCTGCCCTGCCATATGCACCAAAGCAGGTTTATTCATTAGCCAGGAAAAACAACACATACACAGAAGGCCATCCCACATCAAAACACTTACCTTGTTTTGAGCCTTAATTTTGATTTATTGTATCACTTCAGCTTGATTTTAATATTGACTAGTGCTTACATAGCAACATTTGAGGGAAATATACATATGAGACTTTGTATGAACTGATTTGTAGCTAAAAGTTTACTGTCTTTACTCACTGAAGAAAGAAATTGGGAGGTAATAAATGAGGAAAATAGATGAGTTGAGACAATATTGCAGTGTTTAATGTGAGATGTGGTAAAATAAGCCAATACCATTTCTGGCACAAATAATTTCAGTTAGCAGACGATAACCTCAATTCCGGAGCTATCCAATTACATTTTAATTAATAGAAAAAGTATAGTGAGATTCTGTACTTTCTTGAAATAGAATTGAGATCCTTTGATTATCAAGCCAAGAAAATTGCAAAGTTTTTGTGAGATAAAGTTCTGATTAGCTATGAATCATGAAGGAATACAGAGAGATGGCAGGTGTATCAGAATGCAAAGCCGCTGGGGTCAGAATATGATGTGTCAGCTCAAGTTACTCTTTCTAAGAACATTCTGCATAGAAATTAAAAGGTAATTGGCACTGAGAAAAAACATCACGGCAGATAGTGATCTTAGTATTTTGTACAATTTCCCACTATATTAAATAAATTCTTTAGAAATTAAATTTTATAAAAATAAAGTCTAGCCTCCTTAAATGACTTCTAGAATTGGAAATATATTTTGACTTTGATGGTCTCATGACAAACTGAGGTTCCATAAGCATACCACTAGATCTTAAATTATGTATCCATGGTGTTTTGATTGATATCCTCTGGGGAATGACAAATAATGTAAAGCTCCCCAAATTTGCCAGTATGTATGTAACTAAAAAAATATGCTGATGGGATTTGTCAATTTTATGTTTCCATGTCAATATTTTAAGATTTCTGGCACCTACTATTCTTTCCTAGCAGTAAACAAATGAAATAACACAATTCAGAGAACTAAATAATATTAATGGCATTATCATAAATGTTATTTAATACTTTGTATGTATGACTTCTTAGGTTACAGAGATTGATTATACATACCCTTGCTTTTTATCATATCCTTACTTTTTATTAGAAAAGCTGTCCCTATTTCACAAATATTGCAATGAATTAATTGGTAGTACACTATTCAATGTGCCTTTTACTGGGGAAATTCCTGGAAGGGGTGGCCTTCAAATAGAGGCTGGAATGAGAAATGAAGTAATATTAGAGGAAAGATTGGGATGAATGATACAAAAAGGTACTAGCTTTATTTTTATGAACTTCCTCTGTTTCTGTTTTATTTGGTACTATCCTTTCATGATTTCCTCCGTTGCCTTCAAGAAAATTACAAAGTGGCATAAGCAAACCCAATTAGATAGAAAGAGCCTGAATTTTAGAGAGTTCATTCATTTTTACCTCTGTCATATATAAGAGATAGTTCAGTCTTATTTCAAATCTATGCAAAGGCCAAATTAGTAGAGATTAATCAGCTAAACTCAATTCCATTTTATTTAGATTGCAGGTAATTTAAAACATAAATAGATCAACACAAATTTATTGTTTGGGTCAGTATTGTTTTGTCTATTAAAATAGATTCACATGGTTGGGTTAGTTTTATGTATTTTAAAAATGAAAGAAGTTTTAAAATATATGTATGTATTCAATCTGGAATGATAAAAGACTGGGATGAAGTGTTGAGAACTTTGCAAATTCAGAGAAGGCAAACTCAGAACTGCAGGCTCATTTCATTATAAAGAACTGGGAAATAGATCCTAGGCAATAGTGGAGAGGGAACCTGAACTGGCCTTGGCCTGTAGTCATCAATGTCTACATTGTCTATCTCAAATGTCATCATAGGACCTACATCCAGCACCTGATGGAAGCAGATGCAGAGAACCACAGTGGAGCATTGGGCTGATCTCCCAAAGTCCAGTTGAAGAGAGGGGGAGTGAGGATACTAGCAAAGAGTACAAGACCATGATGGAGACCAAACTAGGCCCTCTGAATGTGGGTGACAGTTGTGTGGCTGGGGCAGACTGTGTTGCCACTGGCAGTGAGACCAGGATTTATCCCCACTGCTTATTCTGGCTTTTTGGAACCCATTCTCTCTGGAGGGATACCTTGCTCAACCTAGATATATTTGGTCCTGCCTCAAATCAATGTGATAGACTTTGTTGACTCCCCATGGGAAGCCTAACCTACTCTCTGAGAAGTGGATGGGAGGTAGAATGGAGGGTGTGGTAGGGGGGAAGTGGAGGAAGCAGGAGGAGGGGAGAGATGGAAAATGGATTTGGCATGTAAAATGAGAAAATATAGGGTGTTTTAAAAATTAAATTAAAAAAAGGATTGAGGTTAATGTATGGTCACTCAATGGAAGCTATTTGAAGAGCATCCTTCATGAATTGCAGATGTCATTCATCTGAGTTAGACACTTCCCAGAGGGATAGGAAGACTAAACCTAAAATACTGCTTTAAAGTGAAGGCTCAACACAGGCATCTTTTCATTTTAAGAAAAATGGACTAAGACCCAAACACAATTTCACATATTTACCTCATTGCATGCCATTTATCCTTCTAGTTCTGGCCTCAGCTTGATTATAGAATATCTGATCCTTTCTATAATAAGGCCTTGAGTTTAGCAGTCACCTGAGCTGGCTTTCTCCCATTCTGTCCATCCAAATATGGACAAGCTCTGCAAAACAGCGAATCTTTCTCCCCCTGTTAAATACATCCCAGAATCATAGCATAGCTTTTCCATTTCAGCACTGTTTCTGATGGGTTATGGTTGGAAACAAAACAAAGCTGTAGTTTTCTAAAATACAAAATAAAACTAGACATAAAACATTTAAATATATTTATTAATGATCTCCTCTCATTTGAGTTTAAGAAAATTTATAATGACATAAGTAGAGTCATAGCTTGTTTATACTTATTGTATTTCATATACATAATTTCATGGAACAAATGCACTATATTCAGGTAATTATTTAAAAAAATGTAAAAATAATCAAGTGTTATAAATTAAGCAAAATAGCTCTTTGTATAGTTCTAGAAACAATGAGGTGAAATGAAAGAGTTTTTGTTGTTGTTTGTTATTACATATATAAATGAACAAGAGTGACACTGATGGACATTCCACATTGGGTTAGGAAAATGCCCATGAGACCTAAATCCTAGACAAATAGCTACAGGTTGCTGAGGGAAACTGTTAGCAAGAGAGATGGTCTTTGTCAGGAAAGAACACAATGATTAGTTCTCCAGAGATAGTCATACATACAAGTAACATCATATGACCTAAGCATGTTATATTTAAGAATATATGTGTATGCACATGTATATATCCCAATATAATAGCACTTAGTAGAAAAAGAGTACATGAATTTGAAAGAGAGCGGGGGGGGGTGTATGGGAGAGTCAGAAAGGAGGAAAGAGAAGAGGGAAATACTGTAAGTACATTATAATCTCAAAAATTAAATGAAGTACACCATGAATTTGAAAGAGAGAAAGAAAGATAAAGTAGGATTAGAGAAAGAAAATGGGGAATAATATGATTATAATTTCAAAATAAAAGAAACCATTAAAATGAGGAAAGATTCTTTTAAAAGATTGAGAAATGACAAACAATGCTGCTATGAACATAGTTGAGCACATGTCCTTGTGGCACGATTGAGCATCCTTTGGATATATACCCAAAAGTGGTATTACTGGGTCTTGAGGAAGGTTGCTTCCTAATTTTCTGAGAAATTGCCATACTGACATCCAAAGGAGGCTGTACCAGCTTGCATTCCCACCAGCAATACAGAAGTGTTCCCTTTTCCCCACAACCTCTTGAGCATAAGTTGTCATCAGTGTTTTTGAACTTGGCCATTCTTAGAGGTGTAAGATGGAATCTCAGAGTTGTTTTGATTTGCATTTCTCTGATGACTAAGGATGTTGATTATTTTGAGTGAGGTAACCCAGACACAGAAAGACAATTATCACATATACTCACTCATAGGTGGTTTTTAAACATAAAGCAAAGAAAACCAGCCTACAAACCACAACTCCAGGAACTTAGACAACAATGAGGACACTAAGAGAGAGTTATATAGATCTAATCTACATGGGAAGTAGAAAAAGACAATATCTCCTGAGTAAACTGGGAGCATGGGGACCTTGGGGGGAGGGTTGAAGGGGGAGGGGAGAGGCAGGGAGGGGAGCAGGGAAAATGGAGAGCTCAATAAAAATCAAAAGAAGAAAAAAAGTTATACTAAAAAAAAGACTGAGAAATGTAAAGTGGGTAATAATATAAACTGTTCCAGTGAAAGGATTTCATGAAGATGTCATATCTTAGATGTTTACCTAGAAGGAACATGTATATCAAATTAACAATGAGCTATGCTACAAAATGCTGCATGAATCCTACTTGGTCTTATTAATAAAAACCCAGAGTCAGATATAGGGATTAACGCTGAAGATCGGAGAAGCAGGAAGACCAGCCTCTAGAGAGTTCTTTTATCCTACCAATGCTGAGACCAAAAGAGTGACCCTGCCCTCAGGCTGCATCTCCCATTCTATCTGTCTCCACCAAATCTCAGACTGCAGCTGTCTCCAACCAACTTCAGACTGCATGGCTCTCCTCTCTTCTTACACCTTGTATTCCTCTCTCCACTTTGGCATATCATTCCTGTCTCCACCTACCTAGTGCTGGGATGAAAGGCATGGGATCCCAAGTGTTGGGATCACTTTTGTGTGAGCTCTTTTTGCGTGTCGCCCAGCGTGGCTTTGAACTAACAGAGATCCCTCTGCCTTTGCCTCCCACATTCTGAGATTAAAGGTGTGTGCCACCACTCACTGTGCTCTAGTGGCTTAGCTCTGCACCCCATTCTTCAGGCAATTTATTTGTTAAAACATAATCAAAATATCACTACATTTCCATTTTTGTCTAAAATAAAAAAGAAGGCTATGAAAAACTATACACAGTAAGTACAATAACTATTTACAATATATTCAGGCAATAAATACATCAACAATGTCTAGTCCATTTGCATTTGACAAATTCAGAGATAATACTCCATTATCTATCCTATCTTGGTAAGTCCAAAGTGTTATAAAGAGTTCACTTTGTATTCTAACTTGCATTACTAATTCAAAATTATCTTTTTATGTCTCTCAGCCTTATATACTTTTTATTTCTTTAGTGAGTTTCTTTTTTGAGTCTGGAAAACAAGGAAAACTCTAATATCTAGTCTGTAACTCCCTCAGAGACACGAGAAGGAAAGAATATTTACTGATTCAGCAGGAAATGTGAGCAACTGATTTCTAAAAATGTGAGAAATGACAATAACATCTGTCTGCCTGGACAATCACCGAAAATTCTTCTGAAATATTAGGACATTCATCTCGAGCCTACAGGCCTAGAATATTCAACAGACTTTTCTGTTAAGCAGAATTTTTGAAGCATTGTATCTTCTTGTCTTGACAAGGTTTTATAGTCACTCTCTTTGTGTCCTGTTTATCCAATTTGGACAGCATAGTGTCAGAAATTGAGGCAAGGGCACTTTAATGCCCAGTGGCTTACTTTTGTCATGAAGAAAGTAAACTCCATGTGAAGTTTCTTGGATGCCCATCATTTTCTCTGAAGTAGATTGATGCTGCTGGGAACAGATATACCTCATTGCCATAAAAAAAAGAATCTATGTTATTGAAAAATCTTAAATGCCATATTCTGTAGATTCTGAAGTGTTTGAAGATGACCTGTCTATGTTTGACCTTAAAAGTATATCCATATGACTACAAGTTAGATTATAATAGGTGACTAGTACTAATCCACACCTCCTTATTATCATAAATAGTTGGTAATAATAACTTTCAAGGCCTAAAAATTGTGTTATATTGTTAAATGAGCTGTACTGGTACAATACCCTGAAAAAGAGTAGAAATGTATGTACAGTATGTTCTAACAAAATTAACCTCAAATTTTCATCAGTATAAAAAATTTGTATACAATATGCAAAAGTCCAATCTGATGTAAAATATTCAAAACCAGTAGTTGCTTGTAGATGAATTAGGTCAGCACAACAAATAACCAAGCCAGCTCAAGAAGAATGGGCATATTTAATGATTTAAAAGAGGGGAGACTCACGCTACAAGCGTGGGAGCTCTGAAATCCTATCTGTCCTGCGAACACTGCATGGAGAGAGAGAGCACCTGTGTTCTCTCTGTTTTTCTACATGGGGGTTCAGGTAGCCACACCCCAACTAGACGTGATTGGTTGATAATTTCCCCCATCATCTCCCCCTTTTGTCTAAACAAGATCGATCCAAACCCAACACAGCTATATACGATAGGAACAGATATCAAATATAAAATCACAAACAATAAACAATATTAAGTAAGGAAGGCATAACAAAAGTTTTACTAACATTTTATTTTAAGGAGTCTAACTATTGTATTGAAATTAAGCTTGGCTAAATTGTGAGGAAGGTAACTATAATTATTTAATCTTTAACTCCATTAAAGATCTGAGAAGGGAAATAATATTACTTGAGTGGACAGGAAGTGTAATTGAGAAACTTCAAAACAAGAACCCTGAATCTAATATCCATTGTCTAGCCTTTTTCCTGACCATTACCAAATAACAACTTGCAACCAATCCCCATAAACAATGAAAAATATCCATAACCCAGTGAAAGACTAAAAGCCTCCTATTCTACCTCTTGGGAATGTGGCAACATGTTCTTAAATTTGCTTCCTGCTGTCTGGGGGCAAAAACAATTTTAGGGGATCCTGAAATGAAATATTTGTGTTAAATGTCAAATCCTCAGAGAGGCAACTATATCATTTGTTGTCCAGTTTCTGTGTAATGGGAAAGTGCAGGGCTTGTCTCATAACCTGACTAGAGGAGACTGTGAGGCTGGATCATCTCAGCCAGCCACCTCAAAATTGTTCTGAGCAGTCTGTAGTCCAAAATCGATCTTTACATAGTTTTCCAGCTTAGTGATGTTGTCATAGTCCTGGTGGGATAGTTGTTTTGGGATTTCATCACCTTTTTGGAGACTTTCAGAGAACACATTTGGTCAGATTTTTCCTTTTTTTTTTTTTTTGTAATTTTTCTGGGCAGTTGTCACTTTGGATGCTTATTTGCCCAAAGGTCTTAAATTGCTCAAAATGTTTGTTCTTAACACAGTACCTCCTTTGTCCCTGGAATTTGGGTGTGACTATTACTAGGAGCCCTGTGGGAATACCACCTGGAAACTGAGTGTGAGTACCAACTTGAATCTGGGCATGACTATCATCTGGAAGTTGGGTGTGACTACTACCAAGAAACTGGGTGTGACTACCACCTGGAAAATGGGTGTGACTACCAGCGATTGGCCATGTCAAACTTCAGTTGCTTGTCTTATTACATTGCCCATGTAATATTTTACAAGCAATGGCAGTAAGGAGTTACCCACCATAGTTCACAATGGATTATTTAAAATTTTTAGCTTGAGCAGGTAGGTGAAATGTTTTAAATATTTAAGAGGAGAATAAAAAATATGGAGGAAAGATTAATAGGTAAAAATTATGAAGAAGGTGTGTATATTTTATACCACAAAAAAAGCCCAAAATTTAAATCAACAAGCTGAGAGTTACTCAGGGCAATCATATAGGAATGAGATGTCACCCCCAGGGATATCATAGAGCAAATTACTCTTTGAATGTGTGACTGGACCACATAACTGCTAAGAGTAACTAAGGCTAGATGGTCCTTTGATCTCTGCCTTTGAAATTCATATAAAATATTTAAACTAGTTTACATTGCTAATTGGTTTTTGAGATGAAAGACATTTTGTACTTGTATAAAAG
The DNA here is from genome assembly GCA_004026605.1 of Ondatra zibethicus. Lineage (NCBI taxonomy): Eukaryota > Metazoa > Chordata > Mammalia > Rodentia > Cricetidae > Ondatra > Ondatra zibethicus. Next base: position 37,535 of record PVIU01004590.1, read on the forward strand.
AGTAAAATTGGTCTAGATCCTTTCGAGAATAATTTTTATATGAATATCTAACCATAACTATTTCTCAGTGTTTTTCTGACAAATATGCGGAGTTGGCAGACACTCCACAATTTGGAATGTACATTGAATTTTGGAATTTAATGTTTTGATTTTTCATTTGACCTGTTTGAAGCATGCTACAAAACACAGTTTAGTTTTTACCATGATAATTTCACTGTTTGTTTTATAAAAAATATAAAAACATAGAAAAATTGCAAATTAGTAGAAAGTCATTTCAATATTCCACGTACAGTTCCCCTGAATTAATGTTCTGATTTTTGGTTTTTATTTTCCATTACGTGAATGTTTCTCATTGCATGAGGATCTGTGCTGTTACAGAAAAAAGTACCTTAATGGAGTTAAATAGTAAAAATTTATTCATGATTGTTAGATTAGATGAAAGAATAGATTCGAATTTTCTGAGACAAATCCTGAGACAAATGCTGAGATTACACAGTGGAGGACGCCATATGAAGATTCCTGTCAAAGCAACCAGGACATCTGTGATGTTAATGGGTACTTAAATTAGGGTCCTATTTATGAATCCTGTAAAGGCTGAGAGATAAGGGTAACAGTGATGGGTACAGTTCACAGGGGTATAATTTGTCTCTGGAGGATAACATTATCATTTTTAAATGTGGAAAGTAGAGAGAGGATTTATGTATATGAGTATTAAAAAGGATACCACAATGGTAAATATTTCACAGAATATTTTTTTAAAAAGTGAGTGAATGTGGGAGCCTATTTCAGTAGAATAGCTGGCTAAAATTAGTGATGTGGAGAACTGTGAATTAATCCAGGCCTGTATGTGCATATGCATCATAGTGATGGCTGACGTCATGTCACTTAAGATTTGTAACAAAGAATTTGAAAACAACCCCCCCCACACACATACAGAGTATGTATGAATGTATACATGCTAAAATATTCTCAAAAATGCTTGAGAAGTTACTGAAGAAATGGTTCAGCAGTTAAGAGCCTTAGTTGCTTTCCCAGAGGACCCAGATTTGAATCCCAGCACCCACATGGTCTTTCACAACCATCTGTACCTTCAGGAGATTTGATGCCTTCTTCTGATGTCCTCGGGAACTGCATGCATATGATGCACTGATGTAATTGAAAGAAAAACACTCATATACATAAAATAAAGATTAATAAGTATACAATAAAAACAAATATATAAAAATGATGTGCTTGAGAAAAACTGTGGAATGCTAGCATTTTTAGTTAATATTCATGTCAGAATAAATAAGAACTTTTGCATGTAAACATACAATGTATTTAAGAAAATTCTCCCACTATATCTCTTACGTTTCTGTGGTGATTTGAATGAAAATATCCACCATAGGCTCATGTACTTGAACCCTTGTTCTTGTCAGTGGTGCTGTTTGGATAGGTTCAGAATGGGTAACTGCAGAAAGAACTATGTCACTGGGGGTGGGCTTGAAGATTTAAATACTGTCATTTCTAGTTATCTCTCCCTGCTTCATGTTTGTGGTTGAGGGTCTCAAACTGAATCTTCAGCAGCCATGCCAGCCACTTGCTGCCATGCAGGAGTTGACCAGGAGGAACTCAGTTTAGAACTTTAAGCAAAAAACAAACCTTTGTCTTAAATCTTGTGTTTTATCACTGCGAAAGAAAAGGAACTAGCACACACCTTCCATTCCCCTCGTCTCCCTTAGGTGACATTTCCACCCCTACTTTTATGAAATATACATTTACATTATTTTATTCAATTGACATAATTTTTGAAATTAGAAAGTCACTACACATGTTTTTCATAATAGCTCCAGACTTGGTAGTTATTTTAAGGGGCACTTGATTTTTTTTAAATGCAGGAGCTATAAATATAGGCATTTATTGTAAAGATTGAAGAGTCTGATCATTGGACACTTAAATGATTTACCGCACTCCGTCTTGCTCACAGAAGGATGCACTGAATGGCAATTGTAGATTGTTAAGCATGATCAAAATGAAAGTGAACATGTTTTTGTACACATTTCCCATCAGCCTCTCTAAAGTTTTGGAATGCCACACCAATTCTAGCTGAGTCAGAAAACAGGGTGGCTTGAATTCAAATGATTGCAGTAAGACCCATATGTTACATTATTCTTTCAACAGATTGACATTGGAAGCTCACGAAGAGTAACAGCCCCTTCCATTATTTATGATTCTCCAGGCCCTCAGCTACATTCTATGTGCCAGAGAAATAAATGAAATATTCATTAAAACACTTAAACTATCAATATTATATAATTGTTGATGAAAAGAATAACATGGAATAAATGGGTTCTTTTTGGAACAAGAGATCATGTGCACACTTTTTACGAGAAACAATAATAGTTTTCTTTAAATCCTTTAGGAGCTTAGAAGATGTATTTTTCACAGAAGTGCACAGAGTTTTCAATATGGATAGTTAAAAATCATAACATTTTATATGTCTCTGTACATAAGAATACAAGTAAGAAAGGCAAGTTATTGAATCCTTTATATTACTACTTTTAGTAAATTTGCATTTTTTTTCAAAACAGAAACACTTTGACATAAATAACACAAATTTAATAATCCTACAGTTATTTGTATATCCAAGATAACTGAATTATTTCATAAAAATCTTTATTCAAAGTCTCCAATAGGATTAAGCTATTTCTTGCTTTTATTTATGTAAAGACCTAGAAAGAAAGTATTTCAGATTTGTAGGGTATTCTTTTTTATTTAATCACATACTCTTATTTTATCTTTCTAATTTTTATGAAATATCTGTCGATGACTTTTATTTCAAGGATCGCATCAAATCCTGTTGTGGACAGGATCTGGCCCATGGTTTGGTTCAGCTAATGGCCACTGGTGATATTAGGTATTAAATTAAAATATAAAACAATCAAAATATATTTTGGCAAGATTCCCTTTGAAAGAGACTGTTGCTTTTCTAAATTTTTCCTAAGCAACTCTTTCTCTCTCAAAGTAACCAAATACATTCAATGGTAAAAAAATCTAAGCTATAAGTTGTTGCTGATCCCATTATGAAAATGTCCACAAGCCTAATATTTTGATTAATATATTAAGACTAAGTAAAGTGAGGATCTAGACTTCAGCCTTAGTGATTATATCAATGTTTAGCTACCTAATGTCATTCTTGTATAGGGTATTCAATCTTTTTAAAGTTACTATAAGGCAATACACAACTGAATATAAGATAATAATACAGGTTTTTCAACTTATTATGTATGCTTTGCACCATAATGTCTACTTATCTTTGATAATTTTTTTATATAACAGATATGGGTTGCCAAAGGAATAAGTCTAACTCAAGACAGACAAATTTGATTGTTTATTTATTCACATATAGTAATTTGTTTTCATCATAATGTCTGGCACTAAAGATACTCCATAGCAAACATAAATTTAGTTGTTATCATCAAACACTCTGTATTGTTGCAACCTTTGGAGTAACAAAAAAATCAGGTAATAAAGTTAGCAAACAGAAAAATCAGAACAGGAACAGATCTAAAGGTAAAGGAAAATATTTCTGAGATAGGGATATGTGTTAGGAGTTGAGTCAGTTTGAACACAAAGTCTAGTAGCAGAATGCATACATGGAACTAGGGAAATCATGTCAAATAACCCTTCCACTTGCTTCTGCCTTGGTTTTGTTTATTGAGCAGTTTTTTTCTTGTTTTGATTCGGTTATTATAACAGAAACATACAAATATTATAATTTTTGCTGTTTTTGAAATGTACATTAAGTGTATATGAAACTCAAGAACTGTCAAAGAACTTGGGGAAGTAGCTCCATTGGTAGACTGATTGTTTATATTGAAAAATGCCATGGGTTCAACATAAAATGACTAGTCAATGACAAAACACAGTCAATGACTATGACTCACACTGTAATCTAGCATCAGGAGTTAAAACCAGGAAAATCAGAATTTTAAAGTTCTTCTGATCTGAGCTACATATTGAATTTGAGGATAGCTTGGGGTATAATAGATGCTCTCAAAAATAAAATTTTACAAAAAACAAAACCCAAACATCACACATTGAACATGCCAGTAACTTGTGATTTATATAATAATAATTCAGGAGAAATAGTACTTAATCACAAATTTTATTCAAACTAACAAGTTTGTATTTAGTCGACGCCATTGTTTTAAAAATAAAAATTCTGAAGCTAGGCACAGCATTTCAGAGGCTAACACTGGAGGACAGCAAGTTAACCTGAGTTAATGAGTTAGACCCTGTTACATAAAAACATGAAACATTTGTTAAAGAAAATTAGTACAAAACCAACAAACTCCCTAGTTTATTTACAATGAAATCTAATTAACAGAAAATTGTATAGGTGCTTTTACATCAGTTGCTTTCTTTTCCTGGCTACTGATTTCATAGCAATTTTAAATAATTTCAAGAAATTCCCATTAGAGTTCTAACCATTTCATAGCCATCCAATATATAGTTGAATTGTTTTATGTAAAAACAAACACCTTTGGTAAAGTTTGCAAAAGCAGCTAATAGAATTGAAGCTTTAAAGTTATGCCCTACCCACTCATCAAAATGGTTCAATTAAAAAATTACCTAAAAATCCTCAGTTACATGTTATAGAAATAAATAATAAAATTTCCTGCAAAGAAACATATTAATCATCCTGAACTCATCACTTTCTGGTAACTTTATCAAAATATTCTGTTTGTGGATACAAGTTTACTAGTGTTAATTGTTTCTGCATTGTAGAATACGGCATAATGAATATTCCTAGAGACTACATCTACATCTATATTCAGTGATATAATTTATAGCATGAAAGACATCAAGGAGTTATTTACACCAAAAGAACTGAAAAGGAATCAAACATTGTTTTACTATTAAATATCATAACCTTCATAAAAGATAATCATAATTTTAAAAATGAATTTGTAAGATGATCATAAGTGAGACAAAGGATGGAAAGCAAGGAATTGATCCAAAGAATTATGATGAGAACAAGTTACTTGCTTATGTAGATTCATTCATTAAAATGGTTCTCTAGATAAAACACAGAAGCAATCATTTTACTTGAAAGAACGACGTGGTTTCTGCAAGAAGAGACAAGGGTAAGGGAGAGCATACATTGGTAATTGCCTTTGAATAGTGAACTCAGGAGATACTAATTACATATTTGGGATCGATAATATACACAAAATGTTAAACATTGTTTTCATAACTATGAAAACAATTATGTTTTAATTATGATCAACACTCTTGAATTCTCTGTTAACAATTAATTATTCAGTATGCCTTCCATATTGCAAGGAAACTTCAAGGATATCAAATGGGTTAAAGCACTAGAAAAATACATTAGAATCCAAGGGTAAGACCCACTGACTTAAAACCTTCATCCAGTTAGACCAGGATGGAATGAGCATATGATCAAACCAGAATCTCTGAATGTGGCTGCCAATAGAGGCTGACTGAGAAGTCAATGATAATGGGACTGGGACCTATCTCTTCTGCATGTATTGGCTTTTTGGGAACCTAATCTATATGGATGCATGCCATGGAGGGGGTAGGGCCTTGGGCTTCCCACAGGGCAGGGTATCCTGCCCCCTCTTAAGGAAGCAGGGGGAGGGAAGAGGGTTAGTGGGGGAGCGGGAGGGGACTGGGAGAAGGGGAGGAAGTGTAAATGATTGAATGAAAAATAAAAGCATATGAAAAAAAACTTCATCTTAACTAGCTTAACCAAAATATAAGGGAACCAGGTTGGAGCTGTGACTGATTCACACACAATGAGGGAGATAAAAAAGCTTTATAAAATATTATATCAAAAGTAAAGTTTCAAAAGTTTTTCCTTTAACCACTGAGTTTGTATGGATATGATAAATGAGAATAAAGTTAGGCACATAGAGTTTTCATTTTGGTAGTTCAAATGTGGGGCTAGCTATGCGATTGCCTATGAAGATGCATATGTATGTATATAGAGACATGGATGCCTCTGCCACTAAATAGTGACAGTAATTAACTCTGGGTCATAGCAAACTTGGTGATATCTCTGCTGCCTTTTTAATTTTGACACTTACCACTTAAAATTTTTAAAAGTAATTCATATATTTTGTTAAAAAAGAAAAACAATTAAAATACATATTTTTTATTTTTCTGTAGTTTTATAGAGATAAAAGTGTCTTATTTCTCAGGGATCTTGAACAAACTACATGATCTATGTTGGTCTTGAACTTCCCATCCTCTTGTAGTTTCCTAAGGATTGTAGGTATCCCTACAGCTATCTTCATTTTTTTCCTTTTTCATTTATATTTTTTATATTTAAAACAATTTTTAAATTTAAATATATGTTGTTCATATTCTTCCCCTCCCCCAAATCCTTCCCCTTCCTCCTCTGTCTCAACTTTAAATGTTTTCTCAAAAAACAAACTTAAACACAGTACAACAATCAACCCCCAGAAAATAAGAAAGCAAAATAAAACAGCCCCAACTCCAAAATACACTAAATTCCAACATAATAAAATCACACACACACACACACACACACACACACACACACACACACACACAAACAAACAACAACAACAAAACAAAAACCTGTGGAATCCATTTTATGTTGATCAACTACTCATGCATATGAGTCCTGCACTGGAGTGGTTGATATACCCAGTGTTACTAAATTGGAGAAAGCTATATTTCCCTCTCCTAAAAGGTATAAATGACACTTCAATTATTAGTCTTTATGAAAGTGGCTAGACTTTTATTCATTTATTCATTTTTAAATATAGCAAAATAAATTATAATAAGCTAAAACAAAAACTACCACATCAAAATTGAACAAGACAGAAGGAAAAGAGTTCAAGGGAAGGCACAAGGAGCAGAGACTTACACTCAGAAGTGCCATAAAAATACTAAAGTAGAAACCATAATATACACACAGTGTAGTCTGCAAATGCTGTGCACACTGTTTCATTTTCTATGAGTTCATATGAGCTTTTCTTATGTTGATTTAGAGGCCCTTGCTCTCCTGGTATCCATCTCCTCTGGCTCTTTCACTCTTTCTACCTCCTCTTCTCCAGACTTCCATGAGCTCTGAGAGGGAGGCATTTGATACAGACATATTATTGAGGACTCTTTTGTCCCACAGTCTCTCACTCTTTGCATAATGGCTGGCCATAGGTTTTATATTTGTTCCCATCTGCTGCAGGAGGACATTTCTTTGATAATGGCTGAACAAGCACAAATCTATGAGTGTAGCAGAATACAATTAGCAATCATTTTATCACTGCATTTTTGTTTGTTCCATAAACCATTATTATTTGGTTTTATCTTAGGTCACTGAGTTATGTAGTCTCTGGTTGTTAGTCACCAAATCAGTGTTGGATATGGGTTTTATCTCATGGAGTGGACCTTAAGTCAAATCAGTTATTGCTTGGTTATTCCCACAAAGTTTGTGCTACCATTGTCTTAGTTTATCTTTTAGGCAGGATTTCATTGTAAATAAAAGTGTTTATGTTTGGCTTTGTTTTTATGTTTCTCTTTTCATAGTGGGAAGAGTAGCTTCCTATACCAGAGACAGTGGGACATAGGGGTGAAAGGTGTATTGTGAAATATTTGACTATGCAAAGATGTTTTGCTTCTGTTTAACTGTGTAAAGATATGTTGTTCTTTTATCTTGCCTGCCTAAGGCACCTGATTGGTCTAATAAAAAGCTGAAGGCAAATAGCAAGGGATGAGGTATAGATGGGATTTCTGGGCAGGGAAAATAAGGAGGTAGAGGAATTTAGGCTTGTTAGAAGAAAGAAAAATAGGCTCATCTTTTTATAAACAAATGTGAAGCAGAATAAAACATTTGAATGCCATTTCTTTAAATCCTGACAGATACTTCTATCATCAGGCATTATATATTATGTGATGTCTAGACAAATTATTTTGCCTTCCTCATTTTTTACTCAATCACAAAACAGGGATAAGGTCTCTCTTGTCAGATATTAAAAACACATCTAGCACATCTAGCATGTTATTAGTCATCAATCAATGATGGCTTGAAGTACGCAGCAATAGGAAGGATGCTTCAGCCTCATGTCTGAGCAGATTTAATGTAACTCTGATACTCTGTCTTGAAGTTCTGTTCACAGAGCAGAACTCATTCATGTTAGAAATGTAAATGTTCATACCTCTGATAGTTACAAGGATAGCAATTATTCAAATGTTCATTGCAAAATGAATTATACTGCATAGATATCTTTATAATCCTTGATGTTTTCCTTGAGATTTTGGTTTCATTTTTATCATGAATCAGCAGGAATCAAATTTGCATATGTTGTTCCAGCTGCTGTTGTTTCTGTCTTCCCACACTGATGTTTATCTCTATAACACTGATGTGTGGAGCCAACAATATGTTTAAATTAGAAGCAGCAGACTACATAGCAAGCTTTTATGTCACAAGGGATGCATATGAGTGTTGCCTAGAATTTTAAATTTTTTGAATTTTGTGAATTTTCTCATTTATTAATTCCCGTGTATATGAATGCATTTGTGGGTGCACTCCTGAAGGGTCCTGTGTATCATAATATGAATGTGGAATTGTGGATGCACACCTGCAAGGGCCCTATGTATCACAGGGTGAATATGAAATTGTGGGTGCACACTTGCAAGGGCCCTGTGTGTCACAGTGTGAATTTGGAATTGTGGGTGCACACCTTCAGGGGCCCTGTGTGTCACAGTGTAAATGTGGAATTGTGGGTGTACACCTGCAAAGTACCTGTGTATTAGAGTGTGAATGTGGAATTGTGGGTGCACACCAAAAAAGTCTCTGTGTGTCACAGTGTGAATGTGGAATTGTGGGTGCACACCTGCAAGGGTCTTTTGTGTCACAGTATGAATGTGGAAGTCAAGAGATGTTCATCCCAGAGATCAAACTCAGATTACCAAATCTGGCAGCAAGATCCTTTATTCACTGAGCTGTATCTATACCATACATTTTGTAATTAAAATGTTTTTTTTTTTTTTTTACTGTGGCTAATGTCCAGTTCAATGTATTATATAAAGTTAAGAAATATTCATTCAGAAACCACCATGTTCTGGACATAATACTTCCGTGGGATAATGCTTTTATACACTGTAAAGATTTGTCACTCATATTGGTTGGTTTAAGAAGATGCTGAAGTATAGGTAAGGCGGTCAGACTAAGAGAATTCTAGGAAGAGGAAAGGCAGAGATGCAAACACCAGTCAGCCACTGAGAAAACACCACAGTCATGTGGCAATAACTAATAAATTAATAAAAATGTGTTAATTTAAGATGTAAGAGCTAGCTAGAAATACACCTGAGCCATTGGCCAAACACTGTTGTAATGAATACAGTTTCTGTGTGATTTTTCAGGTGTGGGTAGCCAGAAAATGAAAGTGCAGTCTCTTTTTACAAATGGCATCCAACATGGGGCAAGATTTTCCAAAGAAAGCCCAAGAAAGGTTGAAAAGAGGATTCCAGACAGACAGAGTCAAACACAACTTATTGGTAACAGTTTTGACTCTGGTAGGCTCTGTTTGTTGGCAGTAAACAGAGGCACAGTTCCTTTAAGAGAGGCTTTCTGACTCAGTGTTAGCAGCAAAAGCCTTGCAGTTCTTTTAAGAGGCTTTGCCACTAAACACTAAAATGATGTTTATGAGCAGCCAGCATCAGGCTTCTTGGTGGTGGCATGAACCAAGAAACTCCAGAGTTGTAGCAATAAATCTGACTCCTGCCAGTATGTCCACAATGAAGCTAGACTCTCAAAAACCTAAGGAATGGGGTGGAATCAGCCACCCAAGTCACAGCTTTAATTTTAGCCATATTGCTTTGCTGATTAAAGACTCATGTGGTCAGGAAAAGATAGAGATTATATAGTAAACACAGATTTAAATAAGAAAAAAACACTAAAAAGTTTACAGTATGTTTAAAAATATGCATACGCTTGGGAGAGAAAAGAAAAAAGGATAGGGAAAGTATTTAAAAAAAGAAATAGAGTAGTTGGGTGTGATGACACACACCTTTAATTCTACCACTTGGGAGGCAGAGGCAGACAGATCTCTGTGAGTTTGAGGCCACTCTGGTCTACAGAGTGAGTTTCAGAATAACCAAAGAAACACAGAGAAACCCTGTCTCCAAACAACAAAACTAAAAGCTAAAAATAAAAGAAATAGAGTAAAAAAAAAAAGCCATGTAAAGATGGAAACACACAGAGAATCTGAATACCGTATGTTATTGTGTTGTCATTGAATTTTTGACTGCTGAGGAAGGAGCAAGAGTTGCTACAAGACATTTGATTATAAATACTGTTAAATTAAGACAACATATATATTTTGAAATTGCCTTCACTTCAAAATTTAAGTCAAAAGATATATTACTTTGTAGAAGTAGTTTTGCTTTTGTTTCTTTAAGAAATGAAAGGCCATGGTTTCATTTTGGGTTAAGAAAAATAAGGTTTGATCAAAGAGGACCCCCTGAAAAGTCTCTGATAGGAGCAGATGGCTCAGATAATCCAATGTTTTTAGACTACCTCTATTGCGGTTTCCTCTGAGTACTATACCCAGAACTGCTTCAAGACTGCTATCTGATATGATTAAACCTCACATAATGCTCAGTCAGGACTTGACCATAATCCTAAATTTTCTTTAGGTTCCCATAAGATTGCCAAAGCCCCCAATCAGCAAGAAGTAGCCTAGAAAACTATGTCCACATCTCCCCAAAGAACCCAATGTATAATGGATGTTTGTCTTTGTTTAGTTTGTTGGTTACAAGTTGTTATGGATAATGGTCAGGAAAAAAGCCTAACAAAGGAGAAGAGATTCAGTGTCTTGTTTTGAAAAGAAAAAAAGAGGAACTTCTGTGAAATAATGCTTTTGTATACTGTGAAGTTTTATCACTTGCATTGGTTTAATAAAATGCTGATTGGCCAGTGGCTAGGCAGGTAGTATAAGTGGGGTGACCAGACTAACAGAATTCTTGGAAGAGGAAAGGCAGAGACACAGACACCAGCCAGCTGCTAAGAAAATAAGACATGTAGAAAATGAGGTAATGCCATGGTCATGTGACACTACAAAGACTAATATAAATGGGTTAATTTAATAATAAGAACTAGCTAAAAAATACACATAAGCCATTGACCAAGTACTGTTGCAATTAATATAGTTTCTGTGTGATTATTTGGGTCTGGGCAGCCAAAGAACAAAAGTGCAGACTCTATTTATAAATGGAAACCAAGGAGTGGGGCAGATGAGTCCTATGGCATTTGGAGCCCAGGTAGTTCTGGAGGTTGGGTGGCAGCTGGAGACTGTTTCAGGGAGGCTACAACAGGAAAATCCCAAAATTACCTAGAGGCTTGGAGAAAAAAGTAAAGGCTAATCAGGTGGGACTGGAGCCCCATGTGCTGCTCCGGCCTGTGCCAGTGGCTTTTCCATGAAATCATGCCCCACATTGGGTGCCAACTGCAGCACAATTAATAATAACACAGAGACAGATATTAGGGTTAAACTTGAAGATCAGAAAAGCAAACCAGCCAGCCACTGACTCTTACCTCTAATTCAGTTTGAAATGGCAATGATGCCTCCAAGAATCCTCAGAATGAGACTGAGACTGAGAACTGTCTCCTTTCTTTTTATAATCCTCTCTACTTCTGGGATTAAGGACGTGTACAACTACTGCCTGATTTCTATGGCAAACTAGTGTGGCTACTGAGATTAAAGGTGTGTGTCATTGCTGCCTGGTCTGTAAGGCCGGCCAGTGTGGCTGTTTTACTTTTCTAATCTTCAGGCAAGTTTTATTTATTAAAATACAAATGAAATTCTACTACATAATTCCTCAAATTAGGAGTCAAAATATTTAGTATGAAGTGATAAGGAAAAGTGGCTTAAGATAAAATGAATTGCATGAGTTGTAATTTATAATTACTTCCATTTTATTCCGTTTTCCTTATTTTGAAATAAAGTTTCATATAGGGTCCTCTGGAACTTGCTGGGTGGACAAGGATGTCCTTGAACTCCTGATTCTTTTCCTTCGTTTCCCAAGTGCTGGAATCAAAAGCATGAGCCATTGCTTCAAGGTTCTATTAGTTACTTTTCTGTTGCTTCAATAAAACACCACGATCAAGCCAGTTCAGAGAAGAAAGAGTGTATTTGTACTTACAGTTCTGGAGGGATCATAGTCTGTTAGCATGGGAAAATACTGTAGCAAACAAAAGGCATGGCTGCCAGAGCCCAAGCAGCAAACAAAGGGAGAGCTAACTCGATGTTGTGGGAGGTTGTAACTCTAAACACCAGCCTCTAGGGACATACTCCCTCCAGTAATGTCAGTTCCCTAAATTTCCCCAAAAAGCACCACTAAGCAGTGATCAAGAGTTCTAATATGTGACCTATGATTGACCTTTTCATTCAAAACAAAATAAAGATCTCATATAAATAATACTCTGACAATACCTCCCTGAGCACAGAAATTAAAATAATAATCAAGGTGGTAAACTAACTTGGTAATCCATAACTGAAACTTCATTTCTCTGAAATTTGTTTTGTGCCTTGAGAAACATGAGTTTTATTTTGTCCAAGATTGCTCTCATGCCTAACTTCAATATTAAATAAATCTCCTCTACCTTTAATCTCTCCAAACTTAGAAAATTGTTCATTTAGCAAAAATAAAAATTGTAGTAGGTTCTTTCTTGGCACCTATGACCCATGTAGACACATGTTCTTGGCTCTATTAACAGTCTAGCAATTTGTTACATCACATAGAGCAGGCTTTAAATCCAAGTATAAAGTAATTGACTATCCCACAGCATTCATGCCAGTATTGTACCAGTTGTTACATCTTGTCATGCTAGTCCTTACTGTATCTCACAGGTTTTACAAGTGGATAAGAATGACAATTAATTATCTCTGCTGATAACTTACATAGCACCTACTACGACTATGGAAGTTATCTGATAGGGATAAAGCATCTAGGTGGGTACCAGTTCACTTTTTGTTGGAGGAAGCCACTCTTTTCATTCCTGGCTGCTCAGTCCTGAAATAATTACACAGAAATTGTATTAATTAAATCACTGCTTGGCCCATTGACTCTAGTTTCTTATTGGCTAACTTTTACATATTAATTTAACCCATTTTTATTAATCTGTGTATCGCCACATGGCTGTGGCTTACCGGCTAAAATTCCAGCTCCATGGTGTCTCTCTGACTCTGCCTTCTTTCTCGCAGCATTCAGTTTAGTTTTCTCCACCTAGTTTTGTTCTACCCTGTCATGAGCTCAAGACAGTTTCTTTATTCACCAACCAATAAAAGCAACACATAGAAGGACTTCCCACAACTTTTTTCATGTACCGTGATCTCATTCATGTTGTTTTACTGTCAAGTTCTGGATGATAGTAGCTGAGGATATTGGCTATAGCTTGTAATACTTTGGAGTCTATCCACTGATTAACAACACACAAAGAGGTAACCTATTCCTGTTACTACAGTTTAGCTTGTAGCATGTATTGTCTAGCTGTGGTATTATGCATCTGGTTGTAAAGTAGTTTCATCAAAACTCTGTTTATACATGTATGTTTATATATTTCAGGAAGTTTACAGAGCTGTGGGTTTCAATAAGACTCTTTCAGAAGACTTTTAATGTTTCTTATCCATTTCCACAGATGATAAAATTAAGAAAATTCTTGTCAAAGTAAATCATAAAGATTGCTTATTCTGACTGATACTTTTCCAGTGTCCCTTAAAGAGACTCTTAAAAATATGATGGTGTATTGTAGAAAGAGAGGTGGGTAGAAGTAGTCTGAACTTTAAGGGTTTTTAAAAAATTTACTGCTTAGAAATGTTACCTAGAGATTGAATGTGAAGTAAGTAGAAAAAAAAAACAGAGTATAAATGCTTTGAATTTCTTAAGTGACTGCCTTGATTATAATCAATTACTGAAGTTTGAGAATTGAGGATGAGAAAGTTGATTAGTTTTGTTTGCAAGTGTGAGATTATTGTATCTATTTGACAACTAATTTGAGACTTAATAGTTTTCCCTAAGTATTGGTGCAAGAAAAATGAGAGGATATTGGTGTACATAATGATTTATCAGAAACACCCTTTCTGCTTTAAAGTGGAAAATGTGTAAATGAAATGCTAAGGCAGATTAGTCACATGGTTTATTGCTTTATGAGAAGAAGCTATATCTTAACCTGGATGAAAAAAAGGTAGTTAACATATATTTTTACATTTTAATCTAGAAATAAAAACATATTTACTAAAGGATATAATAAAATATTCACTTGGAGAAACTAAAAATAAAGTTCTGACTAAGTTGGAAGAAAAAGTCAGTGAGCTATAAAATATAGTATATGTTTTATATATTTCAATAAAGCAATAGTTTTATACTGTACTGAATAAAGTTAGATTTATTCAAGTAATGAGTTTGTGAAGATTATTCAGCTCTCAAAACATGAACTTTGTGAATATGATCTTAGATTTCTCCTCTTCAAATCAGACCAAAGACACCAATTCAAAAGTCTAATGATATCCTTTTTTCTGTAAAACTTATAAAAATAATTATAATGTAAGGAAAAGAATGTCTCATTATTTCTGCAAATACTACATTCCTTTGTTTTGATCTTCTACAATGGGATGAATACCGCTTCACATGCTTTCAATTAAATTCATTAAACTAGTACTTTAAGAAACTCTATGAAAAAGCCAGTTATTTTTTAGGTGAAGAATATGAGTTTAAAATTGTTTTTAAGTCTCTCTCTCTTTCTCTCACTCTCTCATCTATGTATGTATGTATGTATGTATGTATCTATGTATGTATGTATGTACGTTCGTATGTACCTATCTATCTGTCTGTCTGTCTGTCTATCTATCTACCTGTACATCTATCTATCTCTATTATCTCTGTGTATGTGTGTGCGCTTTCACATGTGTGTATATGTGTGTTTCCAGAGTCTGTGATTTTTGTCAGGCATGAAAGAAGTCAGTCCACCTGCTTCTCTATCCCACATAGATTCATAAGGAGAGACAGAGGAAGGAAGAAAGAATTTAAAATGAGCAAAATAAATGCATTCTCTCATTACCATGACTGAGGTCTTTGAACCAGGTGTAAATGTAAGTCAGAAATAGAAAGAACAGTTGCTTCCACAGTCACTGATGCATCTTGCAACAGAACACAGGGACACGACTCTGGTGGTCCTTATAAAAACTGACAGTCCTTTCTATTCTTCAGTGGAAATTAAATAGTGGGCACTTAGCTTTAAAGTAAACCTCAATATCCGAAGACACACTGTGTCCATACATGTTTAAGAGTCAGGTTTAGCTTATTTTGGCATAGGCATCCCATATTTTTCTATACAATCTGTGAAAAGTTTCTGTATGATTCGATCAGCTCTTCTAGCACCACACGAGTTTAAAGTCAAACTTCTCTCTAAATGCAGAATTTGCCTCCTCTAACTGAAAGGCTTTAAATTATGCTGTAGATAAGATGTTGTAAGCAGGCCAGCCAGAGCAGTATTTTATTCCTGAAGTAAATGAACTGAAACAGATGGAGGAGGGAAGAGAGATCTTTCCTAGAGCACAGTGACTCGGTGTCACCAGCTGTTACCGGGCAATAATGGGCAATGGAAAGTGATGCATAGAGGAATCCAAATGCCCACCGTCCTTGTCCGTGGATGGTTAGGAGGAGAGGCCATTTCCTTGCATTCTTTTAATTGAAGGTGAAACCAGGGATGTGTAGTTCTCGCTTAAAAGAGTACTGTTATATTGATTGAAACATAAAACAGGATTCAAAATCATTTGCTTTATTCACAGCAGGATTTAGCTAAAATTATATAATTTGTCAAAGGAGCCATTAGAACTGGGTTTAGTGGGTAAAACTTTTGCATATTGTACTTGATGCATAACTTATAAACACTTTTTTACTTACATTTTTCTTTAATTAAATTCCCTATTTAAATTTTGTTTATATACAGAGAGAAAAACTAATATTTTAAACCACAATTGCCTAATTTGGTTTGAGGAGAAATCTAATTTCTACATTAGTCAATTAAACATTATAGACAGAGCCCAAAGACATAATGTGAATGAGTTTCTTAATCTTGAGAAAATTCAGTTGAATTTACCTAGAAATATTTTTATAATGGTTTTTCAAAAGAAACTCTAGAAAAAAGGAATGCAAGAGAATAAGTAAGTACAATATGGAAATGAAGTTTTAGATACCAAATCAAAATAAAAGAAGACTATATATTATATATTATAATATACAATGTTACAATATATTATATCACACACACACATATATTTTAGTATTTGTGTGGCCTGGCTCCAAGGCAAAGATTCGTAAGTCGCTTCTAGAAGATAGATAGTGAAACATGCTGTAAGCAGACAGTGAAATGGTGTCCAGCAGTTAGGAACAACAGCAAGGCTTAGATTGACATGTTGTTAACAAGCAGGTCTTACTAAAAAGATGAGAAGTGGACTGAAAGTATGGAATTCACAATAAATGATAAAATGTTGTTGCCTGGGTAAATTATTATATGTATGAACAAGAATGATGTATAACTTTCAAATAAGAAGACATTAATAAAATTGAAACACTTCCAGGAGAGAGGGGACACTGGGAATGGCTTGTAGGCACAGGAAGATGTAAAAAAAAAAAAGGGGGAGGGACTTTTTAAAGAAGAAATGAACACAGAAAGTAAATGACATGTAATATTATTTTGCTTATTGTATCATAACAAACTATCATGGTTGGGTTTAGACAGCAGACATTGCTTTTCTAATATTTCTGCAGTTGGAAAGTTTATAACTGAGTTGTCAGAAAATGTAGTTTCTACTGAAAGTTCTCTTTCCCACCTGTATACAGCTGCCCATCTCTTCCTCTCTCCGAAAGTCTCCTTTGGGTGCTTGGCTGGAAAGACACCAAGTTTTTATGCTTCCCCTTTTGTGTGGACCCGTCTTCTATAGGTTAGGTTCCTATCCTTATAACCACATTTAAATTAGTCTCCAAATGCTTTATCTCCAATGTGGCCAGAATGGAGCAAATGACTTGAAAGGATGAACTATGTGGGAACATTGTTTAGTTCTCAATGGGATCTTGAGAGGACCAGAGACAGCATGTACTTTGAAATGGGTAGTGTGGTCAATTCTACTGAGACTGAAGGTAGTACTTTAGCAACAGAATCCCTCTGCAAAATCTGCCAAGCTCTAAGACTAAGGTGAGGTTGTGTCTTTTTAAATGATACATTTTACCCTTCACTGGATACTAGCTCTGTGTAAAAATGTTTCCTGAGACGATATTCTAATTTCTCTCATCTTGAGTAAATGTTAGACAATTTTCTCCTGGCTCTAGCGGCTCTTAACCTTTTATTTTCCCTGGAGTATTTACTTTATAAACATTACAATTCCAATTTCTTTCTCTTCTCACCATGAGATAAGAACCTTCTCACAGCCCATACCTTCTCCCTCCCTCTCTCCCCGCACCCCTACCTACACCTTCACATCAGAGCAACTGACTGAGCTCCCAAGGTCCAGTCGAAGAGCAGAAGGTGGGAGAAGATGAGCAAGGAAATCGGGTCCACCAACCATGACAGTGTGCCTGATCTAATGGGAGCTCACCAAATCCAGCTGGACCAGGACTGAATGAGCATATGATCAAACCGGAATCTCTGAATGTGGCTGTCAATGGGGCCGACAGAAGCCAATGATAATGGCACTGGGACCTATCTCTTCTGCATGTATTAGCTTTTTGGGAATCTAGTCTATATGGATGCACACCTTCCTAGGCTGGGATGGAGGGGGGAGGGTCTTGGGCTTCCCACAGGGCAGAGTACCCTGCCCCCTCTTAAGGAAGCAGGGGAAGGGTGGAGGGTTAGTGGGGGAGCGGGAGGGGACTGGGAGAAGGGGAGGAAGTGTAATTTTTTGGAAACCAGTGATGTGCCCTTCAAAACGTAGTAATTACAGCAGAGAGTGCTGCTTCCTATTCTGCCTGTAGGAGGTTAGTAGCTCAGTCTTAGTAATTAAACACAGATGACCTGGTGTCACTGAGAGCCCTCCTTTCTAAGGGTATCCTATATTTTTCTGGAGCTTAAAAATATTTCATGCCCTTTATTTCAATAAAACTGAGCCTAATCTCATTTACTTTGATAGTCTTTGTGTCAACTGCAGTCATCTTGAATGAAATCATCCTTGCTTGATGAATTGTGCTGCTATAGTTGATATTCGTGACTTAAAAGCTTGACTTTTCAAATAGAAGAGAGGAGAAAGCAGTGAAGAGTCTGAACACTGGCATAATTTACCATTCAGGATAATTAGGGCATAAAAGCAACAGGACATCAGTATAAATCTGAGATCTGTCTTCCTCACTGAAAGCACTGGACTCCAGTGATCAGAGTAACATCAGATTTCTCAATGTACACTTGGATTAAGGTTCAAGTAATGTATATTTAAATATTCAGCAAGTGTAGTTCCATCATTTTGGAATACCCTGGCAGTAGACATTTAATATCTCTCCTTATAAGAGTATGATAAATCTAAAATTGAACAATTCTTTTAGGTTTCAGGATAGTTTTGAGATGTAAAATTCGTGTGAAAATGAGGTATAATGTGTACTTCTAAACCAATTTGAGAAACGGTATCATTTATGGTGACATCAAAAGTATGTAGTTATGAACAAATCTCACAGAAGTGAGGAATTCACATAATGGAAAGCATAAGAATATAGTGAAATGTAGAAACAGAAATATGATCACGTAGCTGAGAACAAAAGAGCAGTCTGATATGGACTGCATATACAATAGCAGTCCTAAAATATTATATTTCCTGGTGGCATCATGGGTGTCTTAGCTCAGATTAATGCATTTTGTGATAATTCGACAATGACAGAAACACCCAAACATATTCTTCCCTATCAATTTCTCAGATTGTATCTTTATGAATACAAGTAAGTAAGATGAACTATAGATTGAAAGAAGCTCCTTTTGTATGATGGTGGAATTGTGTAATTTAAAATGTCTGCACTAGCATAACAACGTACATGTTCAACACAATTATTACCAAAAACCTATGTATGGGGCAACAAAGCTTTGAACAGTAGTAGGTATCCCTGAGGCTGAGAATATCGTATTCCTGATTTGAAGTTGCATCTCAGTGTTATAGTAACTGAAGTGTTATAGACCAGCACGTGGACAACTGGAGCAGAATGCTTCATCCATAAGTAAGTATATGAATAGATGGTTATCTAATTTTGATGAGGATATCAAGAAGAACATGGAAAATTATTCAAAAGTGTTGGGAAATGTGGATAAGCATATATTTGAAATGAGCTTGCATCATCATCTCTCAATATACAAAAAGTCAACTCACAATGAGTTAAAGACTTAAACACAAGGCCTGATTCTTGATGTTGGTGATTGTTTAAAAAATACATAACAAAAGATCAAATAGCACACCAAACTAAGAATATTCTGTACAACAAAGGACGCAAAAAGTGGGAAGGCAGCAAGTTGACTGGGAAAAAAGTTCTCATTATATTTATATATGTGTTTATATACTTTTATTTTTGAAACTGTTCTTTATCTTATGTTCGTCAGTACAACTATATGCCTGGTAAACAGTCAAAATGTGAAAACTTATTCCAATAAGTATCTGAAAAAGAAAAAAATAGCCCACAAATAACCAGTTTATAAATAAATAAAGGATATGTATAGATATTTCTCCAAGAAGGCATAAAAACCAACAGACAGATGAAAAAGTGTCTCATAAGTTTACCCATTAGAGAGTTATAACTCAAGATCCCAAGACATCACCTCATTTTTCAGAATCATTATTATTAGAAAAGAAAAGAGATAAGAAGATGGTGTAGGAGGTCCTTCTGTACTTCTGTTGCTTTCATTGGTTAATAAAGAGACTGCCTTGGCCTTTTGATAGGGCAGCCCTTAGGTGGGCATAGTAGACAGAACAGAATGCTGGGAAGAAGGGAAGTGTGGCAGATGCAATGAATCTCCGGCCTGAGATGGATGTAGGTTAGAATCTTTCCGGTAAGCCACGACCCCGTAGTGATACATAGATTACTAGATATGGGTTAAAGCAAGATGTGAGAGTTAGCCAAGAAGAGGCTTGATATAATGGGCCAGGCAGTGTTTTAAATGAATACAGTTTCTGTGTAATTATTTTGGGTATAAGCTAGCTGTGCAACCGGGAGCTAGGCGGCGGGACACAGCCAAGGGTGGCTGGGATCACAAGCAGCCTGCCCTCTCATTATTACAAGAAGCTTTTGTAACTGGGCCATGGAAGAGAACCTAGCCCTTCTGTGCTCTTATTGGAAGTGGGAAATGACATCATCACTCTGGAAATCAATATGGAAGGTCCACTAAAAATGGAAACAGAATGATAAGATATCACAGCAACCCCTCCTAGAGGTGTGAACTCAGCACCTGAATCAGATACCTTGCTTCTATTTTTAGATCAGCATTACTTCTAAGAGCTAGGAAGTATTTCTATAAAAGTTTCTTTGGGTAGGTAAATGGGTAATGAATCTGCAGTACAATAGATCAACAGAATATTATTTCTCTTTAAAAATTCTATAATTTAACAGTATAAATTATTTCAGAGGGCTTATTATTGTTTGTTTGTTTTGAGACAGAGCTTCTCTGCACAGCCCTGGCTGTCCAGAAACTCACTCTGTAGACCAGGCTGGTCGTGAACTCAGAGATATGCCTGCCTCTACCTCTTGAGTGTTGGGATCAAAGGTGTGTGCCACCAATGACACACTTCAGAAGACATTAGTCTAAAACAAAATACTTGGACACTGAAAGACAAATATCATGTGATATCTAAAAATAGAATCTAAAAGTAGTTCAAAGCTTTGAAGATGAAGGTAAGATGGTGACTATCAGGTGTGAGACAGGGGCAATAAAACGGCTGAAGTGGAAGAGAGAGGGCAATGACCTCAATTTTTTTTTGTACATGTGCTGTACTCCTAAGTCAGAAGATCAAATACACAACACAACTATAGTCAATACTGTTGTGTGTATCTATTTTGTTCACTATAATAGTTATTTTATTACATTTCTAAACAATGTATTATATTTTAAATACATACCCTAAACAATTTCAGTAAGAATGAGAATAATCTATAAAACAAAAAGATCGGCTGCATGAATTTAAACAATCCCTCATTCAACACTTTTTATTCAATTTATTATTTTTATTTATTTACCTTTTTGTTTGTTTTAACTCATGCGAGAGTCCATTGATATTCTTTCTAAGTTACAGAAGTGTCAAGTGTCTCTACACTTTATGATTGTTGTACACTGAATTAAAAGCAGATCTTTAAACATCACTGAATTTGCCAAGCTATAAAGAATAGGGATTTATTGAATACTGAGCAATATGATTTATAATTTTTTATTCAATTATTTATTCCTAAAGACAAAGCATTTTAAAATTTTTATATATAGTTATGTGTAGTTTTTTGTTTCATCTTGTTTTACTCTTTGCTCACGGGGGCCTGACACTCAGCTCATAAATAAATACACAGATACTTATTCTTTCTTATGAATGCCTTGCCTTAGCTAGATTTAATTTAGCCAGTATTTCTTAACTTAAATTATTTCATCTACCTTTTTCCTCCAGGATTTTACCTTTCTTTATTCTCTTTCTCTTTCTTTACTTCTTACTCCGTGGCTGGCTGTGTTGCTGGGTGACTGGCCACTGGCATCCTCCTCTCCCTATTTTTACTCACTCCTCTCTCTTCCCATTCTTCCTCTCTATTTACTCTCTCTGCCTGGCAGCACCACCTATCACTCTCCTGCCTCACTACTGGGCGTTCAGCTCTTTCTTAGGGCACTCAGGCCGTTCAGACAGGCAAAGTAACACAGCCTCATAGAGTTAAACAAATACAACTTAAAAAAATGCAGCACATCTTTGCATCATTAAACAAATCGTTATAGCTTAAAGAAATGCATCACATCTTTAACTAATATTCCACAACAGTTTTTTTCTTTTTGATACTTTTTTCTATTATTTTGTCATTCAGAGCAAATTTTCAAGCAGAATTATATTTACTGAAACATGCACAGGTGGTAAAATCAAAGTGGATTTTAGTTCCCTTGATGTGGTCGGTTACGATTCTTTGTGACATGAAAGCAATGAGACCTAATTAACTTAAAGTTCTTGGACCCCATTAAGTGCAAAGGAGAATGGTGTTAGCACCAATACGCCAAAAATACCTTTAAATATTTGACTTAACACATCGAGGTTCATAATGTTCTTATGTCAATGTGTCGAAGATAATATTATGACAAATATTGTTGATTAATTATCTACTGTTCTTTGAGAATATGTTGACATCAAGAAAAGATAAATGTGTAATGGAAATGGACAATAATAATAACATAATGTTTTAAAAACAGTTTAGAAACTAATTATTGCATTTAATAAATATTCATTATTCTACATATTGTGGCAATGAGTATTAACTAAGAGAACTAGTCTGTTAGTATATCAATTTAATCAATGTTTATTTTTTCTAAATTTTTGCATCATTTGCTTCACTAGAACATGTGCCATCATAAAGTAAAATGGTGATAAGTATACATGAAAATAGCTGTCTTTGATTCTGTAAATATTTTACAAAGCCAAATAATCTTTCTGACAAGACCCATGCAAGGGAGAAAGTATTTGTCACGGCATTGCATACACATGTATTTTCAGATTCTAATATTGAACTTGCAGCTCAACAGTATTCATTAGAGATAATAAAGTGCATTGCAATCATGAGAGACAAACATACATATGAAATGTATTATCGGTATGTATTGCTCCTATTAGATTCAATATTTCACTATCATATTCTTCCTCAGCAAATAACTATGAACACGTCAGCAAGCTTTTATTATAATGTGGTTTCATCAGGGCAGAAGGATAACACTTTCATTTCAGATTATTTCTTTGTGTTGATTTATCATAATGCAATAATTTCAGAAACAATTTTCCATGAAATTATCCAGTATTATTTTATAAACATATGATAATGAGGCATAACTTCTATTAAACTAAATTACTAGGTCAAAAGTATTATTTCCATTTGCTGTAACAACAGGTTCAGGATGACAACATGAGCACATTAATTTTCAGAAAAATCATACCTAGTGTTCAAACATAATGTAGAGTGAAATGAGGCTCAAATTGAAATTATTATTATTATTGTATAACTACTTTATGAATCTCTATTTGTTTTGAGACATGCAGTGGAGAAAGCTAATATCTACCTACAAACACAGAGTGATGGGAAATGTTGATAGTTTTACTTTATTTTCTACATCATATATGCATCAAATTAGATATTACTTAAAATTCAGTTATGTGTTTTGTTATTTTTATTATCAAATTTAAACAAAACATGTTAAAGAATAACCACTTAGTTAAAAGTAAATATCTTTGCCTGATTGCTTAATGTTTTTAATGAAGAAAATATTGTAATAATAATAATATTAATAATAAGTCATACCAGAAAATGCATGAGAATTTAGGACATGTTTTATCAGAGTGATTTTGCAATCACAAAAGTTCTTATACAATGAATTTCAGCTTATAGGTAAAGTGATTCAGTGTTTTAGTCCTTTTACAGGTATGTCCACACTTTAATTACCACTCAATTAGAAATTAATTTGGGTGAGGGATACAGCTCAGTCAAGTGACATCTGTGCAAGTATTAAGACATGAATTTGCATCCCTAAGTCATATGAAAATGTCAACACAGTGGTGTGTGCTGTATTGAACGTGAGGCACAAGTGAGTGACTAAGGGATCTAAAGCTCATTGGCCTGTCAACTCACTCCAATCAGTGGGTCTCTCCTCCCATGAGAGCCCCTGCATCAAAAATAATAGTGGTACATGCATACACACATATCAACACATGTGCACACACCAAACACTAATAAGTTCACACACCATAACAATACTTCTCTCTCTTTCTCTGCCTGACTCTCTCTCTGATGTCCTTCTGTCTCTCTGTCGCTCTCTTTCTCTGTCTCTGTCACACACAAACATATACAAAATTTAAAAATTTAAAATATTCTCTGGTGGGTAATATAGCTCATTAGATAGATGGCAGGTGTTCTATGGCACAGGTGCACCCACCACACAAATTATACATGTATACCATAACAGTAACAATAACAATAATAATGATAATAATAATATTCTACCTTCATCACAACCCTTAGGAGGTGCAGGCAGGAGTATCAGGATGTCAAAGTTAGCCTTTAAGTGGTGAATTGCAGTTGGAGATTGGCCAGAATTATGTAAGTACCTGACTCAAAAAGAAAACACTAGATACCTTCTTATTAATACAATCAGCAATGAGAATGTGAAATTGAATTTAAAATAATTAAACAATAGGGGCTGGAGAGATAGCTCAACAGTTAAGAGCACTGACTGCTCTTCAAGAGGACTTGGGTTCAATTCCCAGCACCCACATGACAGCTAACAACTGTCTCTAATGCCAAGATCTGACACCCTCACAGACATAGATTGAGGCAAATATAATACAAATGAAATAAAAGTAAATAAATTATTAAAAAATAATTAAACAATAGACCAAAGTTTGCAAGGAAAAGAAAAGAAAGAGAATGAGAAAAATGTTTGACATGTATTTGAACATTTGATTCCCATTTAGTAGAATTATCTGGGGAGTCTATGGGCACTTTTGGGAATGGAGCCTTGCTGGAGGAGTTACTTGCTGTAGTTCAGTTTGATTGTTTATATTCTGCACTGCTTTTTTTCTTTCTCTGCCTCCTATGTCTGGTTGAGATGTGATTTCTCAGGTTCCTTGGTGTAGGAGGTCCTTCTTTCTATGTGTTGCTTGTATTGGTTAAAGAACAAAGAAACGGTCTTGGCCTGATAGGGCAGAAGTTAGTTATGCGGGAAAGACAGAACTGAATTCTGGGAGGAAGAAAGCAGAGTGAGAGAGACACCATGGATCTGCCAGACAGACGCTGGGAATTTTACCCAGTAAGCCACTGCCACATGGCGATACACAGATTAATAGAAATGGGTTAATTAATATGTAAGAATTAGCTAATAAGAAACTAGAGCTAATGGGCCAAGCAGTGATTTAATTAATACAGTTTCTGTGTGGTTATTTTAGGGCCAAGCTAGCCGGGCAACCTGGACAAACAAGCAGCCTCAGCCTCCTTACAACAGTTCCTGTTGCCTTGGCAAACATGCCCTGCCTCAATGGACTTTCTATGCCTCTGGTACCAATAGCCAAATAAACTCTCCCTTAAGTTGCTTTTGATTGTAGCATTTTTATCATAGTAAAAGAAAATATTTCCTAAAATGATACTTTTCTTAAATAACTGTTGATAACCCCAAGTCACAGGGTAACTTTAGAGATTATTATCACTCATAAACTTTACTGGACTTTTATTACTAAAGTACCTAAGTGAGAGTAGTGAGGAAACACATTATCTGTTTGCACAGTGTCAGAGTGGTCAGGGGTAACTTGTGTAAGAGTGCTGTAAGCAAAATCAATTTAGATTTCAACACGTGATTGACATAAAATAAGTTTTTCAGTACATGTCTATAAATGAGCAAACCAGATAGCCTTTTCTATGATACTCAATTTATCACATCTCATTTATAATTTACCTTGTAGTATTCATAGCATTTCACTCTGGATTTAGAATCTCTTATACAAGCTGTTCTCTTGAAACATAACTGCTTTTGCACCATCATGCACTGAATAGGTAAGATATTGATGTATGGAACAAAGAAGATACATTTTACTGTCTGATACCAAAGAGGAATACCATGCTGGAATGAATAACAAATCACACATAACACTAAGATAACAACATAGTTTTGGAATTCAAATTCATGGTTGTTAGGACTGGTCAGCGAGGCCCACAGACCCACCTGTCCCTGTCTGACTCCATGTACCGTAGTTACAGGCACAAGACATCCTCTCTGGCTTTTCATATGGGTTCTGAGTATCCAAAACATGTTACTAAGCTTATGCAGCAAGCTCTTTATCCACTGGGTCATTTTATCCAGTCCCCTAAGTACACTCTCTGTGTCTCATTTACTTTTCAGAATCTATTATGTGATTTTGCTGTTATAAAAGTACTCATTGTTTTCTTGTTTGGTCTTATAGCCCTATTCACTTCAAAATTCATTTCTATGTTCTTATATTATATGTTCAATGCATATTCTACCTCCTGAAAATGGTGAGCAGACTTATTTTGGCAAGCTTGCCTAGGTAGCTTTAAAAAAGGAATCCAGTCATTGACTGTTGTGCTTTAATTGATATAATTTGAATAATTAATTCTATGTTTAGAAAATGTGTTCAAGGTGGTGTGTGATTAGCCATGTTTAATGAAGTCATTACCTGATTAAGTAGTATTCCATGCCCATGACTGATTATCTCCAAATGTTAATCAATTTGATTTAAATTGTCTCTTTATATATTTGAATTTGTTACACTTAAATGTTATACATATTATAATGAAAACAGACTTATATTTTGTTATGGTGGTTGTGTATATCATTGGACTTTTCTTTAATTGAACTACAAAATGAAATTTGAAAAAGTTCTTTCTTTGTTCCACTATATAGAATCAACATCTGTAAAGATGTTTTTGGCTCAAGCAATGATTCCACTTTGAAATTAGAGCTTTTAATCAAAAACATTAGCTCAATTAAGAAGGTAGTTTTTTCAAGAATCAATTAGACAGTTGAATTTCTGAACAACTCTCTTCTATGTAAATTCTAGCTCTCACCAGGTAGGACATGCCAAACTTTCCAGGTGGGCATAGTGAAGCATGTGATTTTGCACAAAAGGTGTTAGAACTGTTTTCATAATGGAAATCAAAGATGAGGAGACACTATTTTTTTTTCCGAAGATGAACATAGGATTGTTTTCTTCTAGACTGAGCACAGAACAAGAGAAAATACAATTACACTAGAAATTAGGTATTTGACATGTTAGTACCACTTTGAAAGCAGAAATTAATTTTTGCTGCACGCTACGTTGTTGAGGTTCAGTTTGATGCATTTACTCAGAATGTAAATAAATTCCAATTTGTCTGAGTTACATGACTCACTGCCTACAGTATGTGAGTATCCCTTTCCTACATAAGCAATAAAGAACTAGTCAAGGTTACTTTTTTCAGCAAGAAATATAGAATGCTGTGAGTAAAAATGACCATATGTTCAGGAAAAAAATCGAACTTGCAAGTAGACTGGCTATTGTTTACACTGTGAATGCTACTCTGCTGCCGTTATCTCTGACATTATAAAAATTAAATGCATCCACATACATTCATACTTAAATGTGAAAAAGGGAATTTTTCTGTCATAATGAAGAGTCCTAAGTAGCTGGGTTTTTATGTAATAGATGTATGTTAATTTGGAGAAATCCTCTATAATATCCAAAAACGTCAATTTTTAGTAAAGAGCAAAAGATACTATTCTGTATGGTCTTAATCTAATCACAGTAGTCTTCAGAGATAAGAATTCTCCGGCTGACTAGGGCCTCAGGAAATACACATGCTGTGAATTACATACCATAAATGCAATACGGTTAAGATTTCTTTTGCAGCTTTAAGAATGTGATCCCCAGCCACCAACAAACAGGAAAAGAGGGACTGCACAATTCATCCACAATAAACCAAACCCTACCTAAGATCTGAATAAACTTGAAATGAAATCCTAAGTGCAAGAGTTTCTCTGCCTTACTCCTTAATTTAGAATGTGTGACTCTGGACAATGACCATCTAAAACTTCCTCTGTGAGAATATAAGTAGATGCTATTTTCTGTTACTTAATTTGTGATCATTTGTTTTTTTCCAATAGATAATTAATACATTTACTTAACTTGAATTTTAAAAAGAAAATTTCATATCAATTTGCAGAAATTAATAATTGTTTCCACCAGGTTTATAGGTTTTTTTGTATAAAGTCCAATGCTGGATTCAGCATATGGCATTTATTTTTTTAAAAAATGCTTTATAAATAATACCATTCAAAATTTCCACCTCCTCACCTCCTCCCATTTTCCTCCCACTCTCCCACTTCCCCTCCCCCCTCCAGTCCTAATAGAGGGCAGGATACCCTGCCCTGTGGGTCCAAGACCCCCCCCCACTCCATCCAGGCCTAGGAGGGTGTGCATCCAAACAGACTAGGATCCCCAAAAGCCAGTACATGCAGTAGAATCAAATCCCAGTGCCATTATCATTGGTTTCTCAGTCAGCCCCCATTGTCAGCCACATTCAGAGAGTCCGGTTTGATCACATGCTTGTTCAGTCCCAGTCCAGATGGCCTTGGTGAGCTCCCATTAGATCAGGCACACTGTCTCAGGGGGTGGACCAACCCCTCGTGGTCCTGACTTTCTTGCTCATCTTCTCCCTCCTTCTGCTCTTCAACTGGACCCATAGTTCACTATCCTAAAGAAGCTAAATAATAAGGTGAACCCAAAGAAAAACATATATAGATCCTCCTGGAAGTTGGAAGCAGACAAGATCTCCAGGCAAAAGTTGGGAGCATTGGGGTGGGAGTGGGGTGGGAGGAAGGGGAGAGGGGAAGAAAGAAGGGAGAAGGGGAATATTGGGGTGAGCTTGGGGGAGTGGATTGGTTGAGATGGAGGAAGGGAGGATATGGGAGCAGGGAAGAAGATATCTTAATTAAGGGAGCCATTTTAGGGTTGGCAAGATATTTGGCTCAAGAGGGGTTCCTAGGTGTCCACGGGGATGTCCCCAGCTAGGTCCTTGGGCAGTAGAGGAGAGGGTGCCTGAACTGGCCTTGTCCCATAGCCACATTGATGAATATCTTGAATATCACCATAGAACCTTTGTCTGGTAGTGGATGGAGATAGAGAGAGAGACCCATATTGGAGCACTGGACTAAGCTCCCAAGGTCTATTTTTGTTTTCTTATTACATAGTTTAAGGTCACATATAAACTTCTCTATGTTTCAATGATAGAATAATACTGAGCAAATATAAAATAAAATTTCTCTCTTTTGTCATGATCATATTAATATACTTTTTTGGAAAGTGTTCAGAGAATTCAGACAACTTAATTATACATAGAAATGCAGCAGACAACCTTTCAATTTATTTATACTGAAACTTCTTCCAGTCTTTTGAGAATCAAAGCAAGTTTTCAATGGCCTCTAATAAAAGCAACAATCAAGTTAACACACAATAAGTACATCTACAGAAAGAATTATATTTCAAATCATATAATTTCCAATGCATGACAGAATAATACGTATGGTAAAGAAGTCAATTGTATTATGGTGTCAGCTTGTGAATCTTGAAGTGCATTTGGATCTCAGACATTTTTATCTGCAAATATTATTGAAAAATATGTGCCTAGTATATACAAGATATTGTCTTATGTGCTTATAATCTCTTTGTCTAACTTATTTGCTTTCATACTATTGTCACATTTTCTAACCGGCTCCATTGACGTCTCATAATTTTCATTATTCAAGTTACTCACAAAAATCTAATAAATTAAAGCCATGAGTAATACAGATGTGAATACACAAGTTGTCCCAATGCTGGTCTCTGTTTCCATCCTACCATCTGGCATCACTTCCTATTCAAATTAGAATGTGGAATCACACATAATTCATTCATTCACTCCTTCATTAATTCAAAAATTAAAATCTATTTGCATGTACTTTCAGTTTGACAGACAATATAACTGGCAGACTCTCTATGCTTGTAGAATGTATGTCGGAAATACGAGCAATTCATGATAATTAATGGAAAGGAAAATAAGGCAGGGAAGAAGGGAAACTTAATGAGGAGTTAGTTTTTAAAACTTGTCAGGCAAAGCCTTCATTATTAATGGGTGATTATTAATGCAAGATTGGATGAAGCATTTATTTAAATATTAGAGAAAGGGATGAAATTTATTTAAAAAAATTTGCCTACCTTGTTTGTTCTTTGACTTAAGTGATTGGTGGCTATTTGTTTTCTGTGATAAATAGAATTTTGGGAATGATCAACAGTTTTCTTAGACTTTTAACTTTGAGATACCTTTTAGATAAGAATTATAAAGGACTATATTGTATGGATGAGAATAAACTTCACTTAAAATTTAAACAAAACAAACATTTTTGATGAGCCATGGGTGTCAAGGGGTCATGACAGGAGAACCCACAGAGACAGCTGACCTGAGCTTGTGGGAGCTCACAGACTCTGGACTAAATAGCGGGGGATCCTGCATAGGACCAACCTCTGTTCTCCACATGTGGATTACAGTTGTGTAGCTGGGCTCCTAGAAGTGGGATCTGGACCTGTCCACTGGGCTTAACCTGGCTTTTGGGAACCTATTCTCCATGCTGAGTTGCAGGGGAGGAGCTCGGTTCTCTCTCAACTTAGTGTGCCATGCTTTGTTAAAGCCCATGGGAGGCCTATCACTTTCTGAACTGAGACAGATGAGTAGATGATGGGGCATGGGAGATGGGAAGTGGAGGAAGAAAATGGGTGGGGAGAAGGTGGGAAACTGTGGTCAGTAGGTAAAATAAATTGAAAAACTTAATTGGCGTGGGAGAATTGTCTGTATTCTGTCAATCACGATTTAAATAAATGGGGATTGGCCATTAGCCAGGATGTATAGGTGGGACAACCAGACAGGAAGTAGAGGCGGACCAAGGAGAATAGGAGAATTCTGGGAAGCAGGAAGATCTCTCAGCATTCCTGTCTGGACCATCGAAGAAGCAGGATGTGACCTGCCCCACTGAGAAAGGTACTGAGCCATGTGGCTAACATAGATAGGGATAATGGGTTAATATAAGCTACAAGAGCTAATGGGAGGCCTGAGCTAATGGGCCAATCAGTTTATAATCTAATATAGACCTCTCTGCGTGATTTTGCTTTGGGGCTTGCTGGCTGTGGGGTACTGGGTGGGACAGAAACTCCAGCTACCAGGCCTTCATGCTACACTTAATTCATAATAAAAAAGAATATAGTAGGATGATTGTCTCCCAGTAAAATGTAAGAAACAAATGGTGTTTTTTTTTTTTAATTAGAAGGCAATTCAATACAAGGATGCTGACCGTAATTTATTAACAGCAGACTTGCAATATGGTAGAGTATTAAATGCAGTCACCCTCATAGTCATGTACAATTGACCAATACAGAGTGTGCTTGCAAGTCATTCAATTTAATAGGGTTATAACAGCTAATCTTTTAGCAATCAAAAGGATCCTTAGGAAATGAATATCAGGAAGGGGTTCTTGCCAAAACAAGAAGGGTTATTATTTCCTCAGTTTAGAAATAAGAGTGACTTTTTATACATGAGTTTTTTTTAAATTATGTACTCTTATTAGGGTGATAGAGGTATTTGGTCTGTGTCTTTCTATCTGTCTCTATCTGTATCTATTTCTGTTTGTCTCTGTCCTCTCTCTGTTTCTTTCTCTCTCTCTCCTCTTCAATTTAATTCAAAGAAACCATCTTTTCCTTTTTTCTTGTTTTCAAATTAACTTGTGTTTCTGAAAAACAAAACAAAACAAAATCCCTGCTTTCTTACCTGATTCATAAAATAGTTCATCATTCACTGGCTCTTCGCTTCCTGAATTTTTGTCTTTCCCAGTTAACACTGACTTTTTCATTCTTCTACAATATATCTTGCTATTCTCTACAAACTTATGACAACACAAATTCTCCAATTAGGTAATAATAATTTGGCTTACTTCTCACTGTGAATTGCTTTTTTAAAAACAAAATTCTATTTTGAGTCTTTACATCTCCAAAGTTTTCTTGAAATCAAGCATTTTTTTCTGTAACATGCCTTCTCACAGATGTGCCTGGTTAAAGTAAATTATCCTTCATTTTTTTATTGCTTGAAGCCTTTTAAAATTGAATCTTCTTTTTTATTGTCATTTTGCCTTTTCATATTTCTTGGATTTGAAGATTGTGATGTGTAGATTTAAAATATTGATTCTCTTTTAGCTATTGTAGTCAGTCTCTTGATGTTTTTCTTATCAGTCATCTAAAGGTTGATATATCCCCAAAAGACTATTTGTAATTTTCTCCTGATTATCACTTTTTGCTCCCATTTTGCCTTTCACATTTGCCTTTTATACCTCTCTCTCCCCCTATCTCCTCTGCCATTAGTTCTTATAAAAATGTTTGTTTAAAGCTATAGTGTTAATACCTTCTGGTGACCATTATATTTATTAGAATGTAGAAGGTCAAATATTCTTGAAATAGTTTGAAATACTGTATTCTTAGGTTGCTATTTGTTTTAAAATAACACTAATAATTATCTATTAATCTGTATTTATTCTGTATAATTTTCCTTTATAACTAAATATAAAAAGATATGGGGTCGGTCACTCTAACTGGATGCCTTAAAATACCTCTTGTATATAAACAAAAGCTTGTTTTCTCAATATGGTTTAATATCTACCATCATTCACCAATAGTCAAAATTCTATACCAGGAATATAAATTAAGTATATCCTTTTCTACTAGAATCATATACAATCTTAATATCTATTTGCATAAAATTTCATCTAACCAATGTAATTTTATCACTCTGTAGAAGATTATTTAACCATCATCTCTCACCATTCTTGGGCTATAGCTGATTTGGTTTAGAATAACACCCTATTCTTCAAGCCATGCTCCAAATTACAGCCTAATGGATATATCAGAAATATTCACTTAACAAGTTCTTCTAGTGAATGAATAAAATTTGGAGGTCTGCTGCGCAACATAGATATGGTTCTTAACAACATATTCCATATGTGAGAAAATGTGAATATAGTTTAAATGTTCTTATAGAAATAAGTATTTGCAGGAATGACTATGTTAATTAGTTTGATTTAGTCACTTCAACATGATTTGAAGCTTCCTTACTTCTGGTACATGGTACCAAAGGTGCATTGAAAACTCCCAGAGGAGGGAACAACAGAAGTTTCTCCCAGCTTTGGTCTAGGAACCACAGTGATAACTCGCATGGAACAATAACCATAAGTGTGCATTATTGACATGCATGGTGATAAAGCTCTAATTAGACATACGGCCTACTCAAAAAAGAGTGAAATAATGCCTGGCACTACCTCTAACCCCTAACTACATTCTAAATATGTATCCTTATAACCAATAATAAGTGCAGTCCTCACCCCTCATCAAGGAAACTTGTGTTTGCAAAGTGTAGAGACCAATAAAGAAGACCATAACTAATCAAAATGCAGAACTGTGGGGCCCAGTCCCAACTAATTCATCTGCAATGCAACTTTGGCACATAAAGCTCAAGAATCATTGTGGGAGAGGAGGTGGAAAGGTGGTAAGAGTTGGAGGGTCGGGGCATTTTCTGTTAGATGGCACTCCTAAAAACACATATTTCAAACATCAAGTTGTTCACATGATAAGAAAACAAATTACAAAATGGGAAAAAATCTTTACTTTTTATGAAAAATATCATCAATATTAGCCCCTTATTATATCTAGCTTTAGTATTTTCATTTCTGAATTTATATATAGATACCATAGTACAATTATTAATTGATATATGAAAGTATGAGATAAAATTTAAATAAACATATATAAATAAAAAAACTAAGAATTAGCCTTAATATTCTTTTTGTATTAGTATTTACACTTCATGCTGTTGATTACATACTCATTATTGAAAAAAACTGGACTGCAAGTAAATGTACTTGCGCTAGAATACCCCAACTCAGTCTGCTTCGGGGCAGAGGGTCTGGGGAGTCAGTGGTGAGTGCTCCTGCCCCAGCTGCTTCTTTGTTCCCAGAGACCCTGCCCCCCACCAAGGCCGCCCTTTTGTCTGCAGGGTCCTTGGCCCAGCAAGGGGCCCTGTTCCTGTGCCAGGATCCATTCAGAGGGATCCACCAACACAGCCTGCTTCAGGTTGGAGGGTATCTGAGAGCCAGCTCCAATGCTGAGGGTACCTAAGAGAGTGCAGACCAAGAATAACCCCCAAGTACACAGTCAGCCACAGCGACAGATGGAGATGGAGATGGGGACCCACATGGGAGCACTGGACTGAGCTCCCAAAGTCCAGTTGAGGAGCAGAGGGAGGGAGAATATGAGCAAGGAAGTCGGGACCGCGAAGGATTGGCCCACCCACTAAGACAGTGTGCCTGATCTAATGGCAGCCCACCGGAGCCAGCTGAACTGGGACCGAAGGAGCATGTGTTCAAGCTGGACCCTCTGAACGTGGCAGACGATTGGCGTAGATTGAGAGGCCAATGATGGTGGAGCTGGGATTTGTCTCTACTGCAAGTGCTGGCTTTTTGGGATCCTGGTCTCTTTGAATGCAGACCTTCCTGAGCCTGGATGGAGGGGGAGGGCCTTGGATTTCGCACAGGGCAGGATACCTGGAGGACTGGATGGGGAGTAGGGAGGGTGAATTGGGGAGAGGGAGGGAAAAAGGAGGAGGGGAAGAAGTGGAAGTTTTGAATGGTATTATTTATAAAGCAATAACATAAAAGAAAGAAAGAAAAAAAAAAAACAAAAACCGCAGCCCAGGGCATCTCCCTTTTCTAACCAACAGAGAATGCTCAGCAGCATCATAATGAAAATAACTAAAAGAAACACTAAAGGTGGAGTTTTTGACTGCTATGGGGTTAGTCTGCTAGGAGAGTTTTTGTGGGAAGTTAATAGTACAGGTGGTATTTGGCCAACTTCAGCATGTGTCAACTTTACATCCTCCATAAACAACCAGAAAAAGAAACAAAGACATGCAGAGAACGCTAATTCACAAATTAGGAAGAGACAGCTTTAACATGCATTATTATTTTAGCCTCTTTGTCAAAGGTGTCCATAGGTGTCTGGATTAATGTCTGAGTGTTTAATTTTATTCTATTGATCCACCTGTCTGTTTTGATGCCAATAACAAGCTGTTTTATTACTATAGCTTGAGGTAGAACATCAAGTCAGGAATGGTGATGCCTTTAGAAATTCCTTCATTGTACAGGATTGTTAAGCTATCCTGGATTGTTGTTTTTCCGTATTAAGTTGAATATTGTTCTTTCGAGGTCTGTGAAGAATTGTGTTGGGATTTCGATTGGGATTGCGTTGAGTGTGTAGATTGCTTTCATTAAGATTGCCATTTTTACTATATATGATAATCATACTGATCCATGAGCCAGGAAGACATTTCCATTTTCTGATATCTTCTTGAATTTCTTTCTGCAAAGATTTAAAGTTCTTGTTATACACTTGTTGGTTAAAGTTACACAAAGGTATATTATATTATTTGAGGCTATTGTAAAGGATGTTGGTTCTATGATTTCTTTCGCAGCCCCTTTCCCATTTGTATATAGGAGGTCTACTCTGGAAAAAGAAAGCAACTTCAACAAATATTGCTGGTCCAACTGGATGTTGGTATGTAGAAGAATGCAAATTGATTCATATCTATATCCCTGTACAAAACTCAAATCCTAGTAGATGAAAGACCTCAACACAAATCCAGATACAAGGAACCTGATAGAAGAGAAAGTGGTAAATAATCTGGAACCCCCTGGCACTGGAGACAACATCCTGAACAGACCACCAGTAGCACAAGACTAAGATCATCAGTTCATAAACGGGGACTTCATAAACGTAAAAAGTTTCTGTAAGGCAACGGATACCATCGGTAGAACAAAATGGCAGCATAGAGAATGGGAAAAGATCTCCAACAGCCCTACATCTGACAGAGTGCTGATCACCAAAATATAAAGAAACTAGATATTAACAAATCAAATAATCTAATTAAAAAGGAGGTATTAATCTAAACAGAGAATTTTCAAAAGATGAATCTCAAATGGCCAAGAAACATAAGGAAACCTTCAGTATCCTTAGTTATAAGGGAAATGAAAATTAAAACAGGTTGGAAAGTCCATCTTATAACTGTCAGAATAGCTAAGATCCAAAACACAAGTGACAACACATGTTGGGGAGAAAGGGGGAACCTCCTGCATTGTGGGTAGGAGTACAGGCATTTTGGAAGTCAGTGTGGCAGTTTCTCAGAAGACTGGGAATCAGTCTATCATAAGACCCAGCTATATAACTGTTGGGTATATACCTAAAGGATATTCACTCATACTACAAGGATACTTGCTCAACTCTGTTCACAGCAACATTATTTCCATAACCTGGAAACAGCATAGATGTCCCTCAACTAAGGAATGGATAACAAAAATATGATACATTTACACAATGGAATACTACTCAGCTGTTAAAATCAAGGACACCAGGAAATTTGAAAACAAATGTATGGAACTAGAAAAAAAATCACTCTGATTGTGCTAACCCAAGAGAGACAAACATAGTATTTACTCACTCACAAGTTCATTATTAGCTATAAGAAAAGATAACCAGGCTACAATCCACAAACCCAGAGAAACTAGGTAACAAGGAGGGTTCATGGGGGGGGGGCAGGATCTCCCTGGGAATAGAAGAAAAGTAGGGAAATGGGGAAAATAGAGGCGGTTCTGAGTGGACTGAAGGCTAGTGGGAATGGGAAAATGAGTGTTCAGGTGGGACTGAAAGAGACTACTGAAAAGCCTGGACATTTTGATGTTAAAATCTTGAGTAATATAGAATGTAGGAGGAAGACTGGGGGAGGCAGGATACCAACAAAGACGGGTATAGGGAGAAGGAGAAGAGAGGAGAAATGGTAAAAATCCATGGTGTACTTGAAAGAAATTGACCTTACAAAACCCAATCCTATATGCCTTGAGTAGATGCAAAAAAAGAATTAAACACACACACACACACACACACACACACACACACACACAAAACAAAACAAACAAACAAAACCAAAACAAAAACCAATCTTGCTACAAGGGAATTGCCTAGGCATCTACAAAAATAAGACTTCTAGCAATAGCGGATACACTGAAGTAACCATCTTCTTTGACCAGAGTACTGGGAATCATAAAGAAGAGTAGAAGAAAGGATTGTAGAAGCCAGAGTGGTCAAGGACACCACAAGAAAACTCACAGAGTCAACTAACCTGAGCTCACAGGGGCTCACAGAGACTGAACTGACAACCAGGAAGCCTGCATGGAACTGACAGGCAATCTGCATAAATGTTACAGCTGTGTAGCTTGGTCCTCTTGAGAGACTCCTAACAACAGAAACAGGAGATGTCTTCGACTCTTTGGCTAGCTTTTGGGACCTTAATTCACATTTTGGGTCAGCTTGCCTATCCTTGTACATGCGGAGGTGCTTGGTCCTACTACTGCTCAATGTGCCATGTTTTGTTGGCATTCATGAGAGACCTGCACTTTCCCAAACAGAAACAGAGAAGTGGATTTCTGAATTGCAGGGTGGGAACAGAAGTGGAGTGGGAGGGAGGAATCGCAAGGAGGGGAGGGAGAGAAAACTGTAGGTGGGATATAAAGTACATAAATAAATAATTTTATTTTTAAAAATGCATTATTATGAGAACAATAATTGAAGAAAAAGGCATTCCTTGATATATATGCCTGTATATTTAGGTAGAGATTTGGCTTAATTTACAGTAAGAATCATGTTCTATGGCATTGTTAAGGAAAATGAATGGTTAAGAATAAGTGGTTAGTGACATTTTATTGAAACCACTAATGGATGACTTTTTTGTTGTTTTTTTGTTTTTGGTTCCCCTTTTTTGGAAAAGTGTCCTTGAGAATTTTACAAATTTCAGATTTCAGGAACATTCTAAGACTTGGGGGGTGATTATTTTCTGAGTATGGTAAGTTTTCTTTATTCACATAGTTTTAAAGAGTCTCCTCCAATGAGCAAATTGCTATACAACAACTTCTAAGACTGGGTAATTTTCTTTGATCTTTAAAGTTACTAACTCTCTGTTTTGTTTGCCTAGATTTCCCTTAGCCATATCTTTCTGATATCTTTCTAATGCCAGTTGCATGTTTCAAATACAAATTACAAAAATTTTTGTGATTACTTCTTCATTTTTTTTCTTTACTGAAATTGTGTTTGTTGAAGGATTGTTCTTTTAATTTCATTCTGATCTTTGAGCATATTCAAGCATTTGGTTTTGGTTTTAAGCTTCTGTCTAATAAGGTTATTTCGTGTGATTATTTCATTAACTTATTTATAAGACAATCATTTCTCATTTTATATACCTATTCCAGTTCCCACTACCTCTCCTCTTCCCACTACTGTGACCTTCCCTTCACCCCAACCCCCATTCACTCCTCAGATAGGGTAATGCTTCCCATGATGGGAAGTCAGAAAAGCCTGACACATCTCTTTGTGGCAGTACAAAGGCCCTGTTTATAGGGCCCCCCTATATTTAGGCTGAGCAAGGTATTCTTCCAAAGGAATTCCTCCAAAGAATGGGTCCCAAAAATCCAATTGAATCACTAGGGAGAAATCCTGGTCCCATTGCCAGACTGCCAAAGTCACACACAATTGTCACCCTGGGTGACATTGAGAGGTTCTAGTTTGGTCCTATGCAGGTTACTCCGCTATCAGTTCTGATTGTCAGTCAGCTCTCGCTAGCTCAGGTCAGCTTTTTCTGTGGGCATCCTATCATAGTTTTGACCACTTTACTCATATTGTTGCTCCTGCCTCTCTGCAATTGATCCCCGGAAGCTCAGCTCAGTGCTTAGCTGTGGATCTCTTCATCTGCTCCCATCAGTTGCTGGATGAAGGTTTTATGGTGCCAATTAAGGCAGTTATCAATCTGATTACAGGGGAAGGCCAGTTCAGGCACCCTCTCCACTATTGCTTAGAGTCTTAGCTGGGGTCATCCTTGTGGATTTCTGGGACATTCCCTGGTGCCAGTTTAACGATAGCTGAATAATGGCTCCCACAACAATATCTCTCTCTCTTTTTTTTAACAATATATCTCTTTCATTGCTCTGTCTCTTGTCCGTTCATCATGTTTACGTCCTCCCTTCCCATACTCCCTCTTCCTCCTCTTTGCCCTCCCTTTTCCCCCTCCAACACTCCCAATTTTCTCAGGATATCTTGTCTGTTTCCCATTCCCGGGGGACACGAGTATGTCTCTCTTAGTTTTTTCCTTGTTACCTAGCTTCTCTGGGGTCATGGACCCCAGGCTGGCTATCCTTTGCTTTAAGTCTAATATCAACTTATGAGTGATTACATACTGTGTCTGTCTGGGTCTGTGTTACCTCACTCGGGATGGTTTTTTCTAGTTCCATCCATTTGCATGAAAATTTTAAGATGTCATTTTTTTTTCTGCTGAATAGTACTCCTTTGTGTAAATGTACCATATTTTATTTATCCATTCTTGATTGAGGGGCATCTAGATTGTTTCTAAGTTCTGACTATTATGAATAATGCTGCTTTGAACATAGTTGAGCAAATGTCCTTGTGGTATGAGTATGGATCCTTTTGGTATATGCCCAAGAGTAATAATGCTGGGTCTTGAGGTAGATTGATTCCCAATTATCTGAGAAACTCTCATACTGATTTCCAAAGTGGCTGTACAAGTTTGCACTTCCACAAGGAATGGATAAGTGTTCCCCTTACATCATATCCTCTCCAGCATAGACTATCATTGGTGGTTTTGATCTTAGTCATTCTCAAAGTTGTTTTGATTTGCATTTCACTGATGGCTATGGGTGATGAGCAATTAATTAAGGGTCTTTTGGCCATTTGAGATTTCTCTGTTGAGAATTCTCTGTTTAGATCCATACCAATTTTTAATTGAATTATTTGGTATTTTAATGTCTAGCTCTTGAGTTATTTATGTATTTTGGAGATCAGTCCTTTGTCTGATGTGGTGGAGTTGGTGAAGATCTTTTCCTATTCTGTAAGTTGCTGTTTTGTCTTATTGACTGTGTCCTTTGCCTTAAGAAGTCTCTCAGATTCGGGAGGCCCTATTTAGTAATTGTTAATCTTAGTGCCTGTGCTACTGGTGTTATATTCAGGAAGTGGTCTTCTGTGCCCATGCATTCAAGGCTACTCCCAAATTTCTCTTCTATGAGGTTTGGTGCAGATGGACTTATTTTAGGTCTTTGATACATTTGGACTTGAGTTTTGTGCATAGGGATAGATATGGATCTGTTTTCATTCTTCTACATGTTGACATCCAGTTATTCCAACATCATTTGTTGAATATGCTTTATTTTTTCCATTGTATAATTTTAGCTTCTTTGTCAAAAATATGGTGTTTGTAGGTGTGTGGTTAGTATCAGGTTTTTTGATTTGATTCTACTGGTCCACTTGTCTGTTTTTACGCCAGTACCAGGCTGTTTTCATTACAATAGCTCTATAGTAGAGCTTGATGTCAGGAATGGTGACACCTCCAGGAGTTTCTTTGTTGTACTGAACTGTTTTGGCTATCTCCGGTTTTTTTGTTTTGTTTTGTTTTGTTTGTTTTTGTTTTTACATATGAAGTTGAGTATTTTTCATTCGAGGTCTGTGAAGAATTGTGTTTGGATTTTGATGCGGATTGTACTGAATCTGTAGGTTCCTTTTGGTAGGGTTGCCATTTTTATTATGTTGATCCTACCTATGCAACAGCAGGGGAGATCTTTCCATTTTCTGACATCTTCAATTTCTTTCTTTAAAGACTTAAAGTTCTTTTCATACAGGTCTTTCACTTCTTTGATTAGTTTAACCCAAGGTATTTTATATTATTTGTGGCTATTGTGAAACATAAGGTTATGTTTCTCTGATTTCTTTCTCAGCTCTTTTATCGTTTGTATGTAGAAGGGCTACTGATTTTTTTGAGTTAATCTTGTAATCTGTCACATTACTGAAGGTATTCATCAGCTCTAGGAGTTTCCTGGTAGAATTTTTGAGGTCACTTATGTAAAGAAAGTTTGACTTCTTCCTTTCCAATTTGTTTTCCCTTGATCTCCTTTTCTTATCTTATTGTTCTAGCTAGAACTTTGAGTACTTTATTGAATAGATATGGAGAGAACGGTAAGCTTTGTCTTGTTCTTAATTTTACTGGAATCATTTTGAGTTTCTCTCAATTTAATTTGATGTTTGTTGTTGGCTTGTTGTATATTGCTTTTATTATGTTTAGATATGTTCCTTGTATCCTTTATGATGAAGGGGTGTTGGATTTTGTCAAATACTTTTTCAGCATATAATGAGATGATCATATGTTTTTCTTTTCTCTCTATTTATATGTTGGATTAAATCAATAGATTTTCGTATATTGAACCACCCCTGCATCTCTGGGATGGAATGAACTTGATCATAGTGGATGAATTTTTTGTTGTGCTCTTGAATTCAGTTT
Organism: Ondatra zibethicus; assembly: GCA_004026605.1. Classification (NCBI taxonomy): domain Eukaryota; kingdom Metazoa; phylum Chordata; class Mammalia; order Rodentia; family Cricetidae; genus Ondatra; species Ondatra zibethicus. Next base: position 78,749 of record PVIU01004590.1, read on the forward strand.
GCCAGTATTTTATTGAGTAATTTTGCATCAATGTTCATGAGGGTGATTGGCCAGTAATTCTCTTTCTTAGATGAGTCTTTATGTGGTTTAGATATCAGAGTAATTAAAGCTTTGTAAAAAGAGCTTGGCAATGGTCCTTCTGTTTCTATTACATGGAAAAATTTGAGGAGGAGTTATTATATCTTCTTTGATGTTCTGGAAGAATTCTGTGCTGAAACCATCCATCCCTGGGCTTTTGGTTGTTTATTTGTTTGAGAGACTTTTGATGACTTCTATTTCATTAGAGGTTATAGGTCTATTTAAATTGTTTGTGTGTTCTTGATTTAATTTTGGAAAGTGGTAACTATCTAAAACATTGTCTATTTCTTTTATATTTTTAAATTTTGTGGAGTACAGGTTTTTGAAGTATGACCTAATGATTCTTTGGATTTTCTTAGTATCTGTTGTTATATTCCCCCTTTGCCTTTCTGATTTTGTTAATTTGGATACTCTCTCTCTACTTTTTGGTTAGTTTGTCTGTTCTTGACATTTAAAAGGACTTGGCAAGTTACTCAGTATCTGATCCTCTTTGTAACATTTCTCTTCAGAAGTGAGCTTAAATTTCATTTTATTCTCCACATGCAGTGTAAATACAATGCTTAACATAGCCAATTGGTAACCATATGGATACTTAGATACTTGAGCAAGATTGTGGCAGCTTTTGCACAACACTGAAGTAGAAATACTTGGTACTGCTACATATCTCATGTATTCTTGAGGCTATTTTAGAAAAAAATTCTAAAAGCAGATAAATGAATATACTGAATACAATGAGTAAATCATAAAACTAATGAGTAAAATCTGATTAGGATACAAGTATTACAATAATTCACCTTTCACTAAAGGAGGTTTTTTGCTCTATGGTTGATGCTATTGGGAGACACTGAGTTTTACAAGCCTGGTCATTAGAGGAGTTTGCTTCATTATTTCCCATAATGTCTTCTCTAGTCTTCTTTGGTTATCTAGAAAAATACAGAAATAGATAAACTTTAATTTTCTTAACATTATTAATATTACATTAATTGCAGCATAAACACTATTAGAGTTGGGTTTTAGAGCCTTGGGTATAATTAAGTAGCTATATGTAGGAAATTAGATAGCCCTGTTATGGTCTGAGTGTATTTCAATGTATGAAGGGCACAGATGCTGGCTCGGAACAATGCATACTTTGCACATAATATAAAAATCAACATTTTGCATGATTAAAACATAAATAAAAATTAAAAAGCCTAACACAGCATTTGATGATATCTACCATCCAGGATGTAAAAGTCCAAATCCATTTTTGTCATCTGCAGACTTTTCCAGAATCTGTTTCCCATTAGACCTAACTTCTTAGGTGCTTTCCATTCTTTCTTCTTCTCATTCTTTCACAGCGTATGTTTCAGCCATTGCTAAATCTCTGAAATAAAAATTATACCCGTTTATGAACCAAAATGGAACCTGAAGACTTATGCTCCAGTTGTCATGTTCTCCCTGCTGTCAATCCTGCCAATCCTGATGACCCATTCTTAATTTTCAAGGCACATTTCCAATCCCATCTCTGAAAAGAGTGTAAGATTCTCTTCCACAGAAAATTAAACACTTCTACCTTTGCTAAGTCAGTTTTATTTGATTATAACCCCATTACTGCCAGTGAACTCCTTTAGAGTGCTATTACATGTGGGCCATTGTGACAAAAAGGAACTTGATATATACAGACTGTGAATTTTAGCACATTTCAAATGTAACATTGTTCTGAATGTCTACCTTAGCACTTTCAGTTTAAGCAAGAAATTGAGGAGGAAAAAAAATTCCCTGTGGTCTATAAAGGTATCAGAGAGTGAGAGAGAGAAAGGGAAGGAAGAGGGGGAGGCAGAGAGGATGGGGAAGGAGAAAGAAAGGGTGGAGTCGAGAAGAGACTTTTATTGAAGTTACAGAATAAAGCTGGGATTTGATTCAAGATAACATTTTTCCCTCAAGTTTATGATGTTTTAAATCTTTTAAGACATTTTGAGAGTTTGCTTTTATCTTGGTCAAACTCAGTCTCTGAGATGTTTTGTGATTTGTCTTTGTTTACAGCATATAGAAAACAAGATTCATTTTGCAAAGGAGCAAAAAGTAAAGGAAATGAAGACTAAGAGAGAATCATTGTGTATTCAGAACAAAGGGAAAGCTGCCTCCTTGTGTGAAGAAACATGCTTAGTTTATGGGCCTCACCCAGGTGATTTGGAAGGGCTCTGTTCAAAAGAAAATTAGGGAGAATAAAAGTATAAAACCTTTCACATATTTGCACACATAAAGCAAGTTCTTTGAAAGTTTGAGCAAACCTAAGCAACTTACATTAAAAGAAACTCCAGAAGAATACTTATACAAAATCAAGTTAATTGGGTTATCCTAATAAACTAAGAGAAAATTGGATTATTTTCTAAAATCACTAATACTATATATTGAAAGCTTACATGGTATTTTAAAGTTAATTTCAGTTAATTAAACACTAGGCAATATTTTAAAAAGGCTCTTGTTAGAACAGCTTTTGCAATTATCATCTCTGATTTTCCTACAGTCCTACTGGCTAGGGAATGACAGCTCTTTGTGCAGATTAATTCAAAACCAATAACCTACCTGCATAAATGCAACTGCATTATAACTTATCACACTCTCATAGTTGGGAAGATAAAGTATTTCTTTTCTTTGTAGTATAATGCAGCATCATGAGTAGAATATATACTTAAAGAGTGTTTTGTACTGTCAGATACTAATGAAAGATCTCTTCAACTGCAGAAGACCCATTGAACTACTTAAAGAATATGCAGAGGGATTATTAGCTATCAAATGCAATATTGCTGAGATTATAAGTGTAGACCAACCACAGGCATATGGGGATTAAAAAATGTAACTGCTGGTAAAGTTAATGTACAAATCAAATCAGAAGACAATATATTCCAATCTATGTACAATGCAGTTTTATATCCTTTGCCACTATTTCAGTGAATGTATAATGCATAGTTTTATTTCTTTGAAAGTGTTAATTCAACACAAAATCCAAAATAACATCAAAGCAACTGAGCACACTCATGTTATCCCTAATGGCATAAGGCCATTTTCTTTTCCACAGCAAGACTTTGCACAAATCTTTGTCGCTGAGAGATTTTTTAATTAGCATATTTTTCTTAATTTCAGAAGTTCTAACATCCCTGTGATACCCACTTACTCCTTTAAAGTCAAAGACAAAGGGAACAAATTCAGAACCCACACTGAGTTCTGGTTTCCATTATTCCTCTTGTCAAGGTTCCTAACTTCCTACCTTCTCTTTGACCTACTTCTGATGACTTCCTCCCCCCTCCTTGTCTTCTTCCTTTCCAGAATTCAAGCATGAACTTTCCCCACCACTGATTCTGTCTGTGAAGTACCCCAAGGAACACGTTTTTTTTTTTCATGTCTGCAAATTTATGGAACCATTTCTCTGTTGTCATTTTTCAGCTTTCATTCAAAGATCAATACCTTCTTTCTGCTGGTTTTCCCATGTGGACTCTAAAGTTTTGTTTTTTAACAGATAAATCTAATTTGGCATCAATGTGTTCTCCCATCTACTGTATTTCTGTTCCCACAAGGAGGAGTGTGAGTGTGAGCTCTGAGCTCTCCAGTCCCACTGCACCATTAGGCTTGAAGCTATCTCCTCCCTCTGAGGAAGTTTATCACACACAACAGAAGGCTCTTTTGTCTCCATTCTTGACTTTCCTACTGGGTTGGTGCTTCACATCTACAACCATGATTTTAGTTTTTGTGTTTCTTATTTTTAGTTTTTCTCATACATTGAAATATTAAAACAACAAAATATGAATATGGATATGGGTCTCTAATGTACATATTTAGGCTTGGGTTATCCAAGAAATCAGCTTGTGTGAAAAATACTTTTTGAGTTAAAACTACAATTGATTAGCGTTTGCCAGCTTCTTGTTTCTTTAAGAGATGAACAAGAATCATTGGAATAACTAAGTTCATGTGAGTGATATTTATAGAATTTCAGCTCTATAAATGGCATAATTTAAAAATAATTTTTGATAAGATAAGCCTCTAAATGTTGCTGGCAATATATGAAATTTGAAGTAGAAATGGTATCATGAATATGTTCTTCAAAACTATGAAAGTGTGAAAACAAATTAACCATCAAGATACAAAAAACATAGGAGAGAGGGAGGGTGTGCCTTACAGAACATGGTCCTAACAGTGCAAAACAAAAGCATGAAGGATGTAACTTTTCTGAAGATTTTCTCACAGATATATAGAGCAGGAACATTTAGGTTTAAGATAGAAGTCCTCTAGATACCTACTCTCTGAATTTTCAGAGTGATTATAAATTATATTCATATGTGCGTATATTGAGACAGGGTCTCACTGTAGTCCTTAATATAGTTTACATTAAAATTGTTTGTATTCCTATAGCTGATTAGTGCATGGCTTATTTTATACTCCCAAGGGCAATATGTAACATACTGATATCTTGTGTGAATTAAGTTGTCATAAGAGCTGGGGAGATGGCTCAGTTTTTAAGAATACTTGTTGCTTTTATGAGGACCACGGTTTGATTCCCACCTGTGTAGTGACAAACAGCTATCTACAAATCCAGTTCCAGGAGATTTGACTTCTTCTGCTGGTCTCTGCTGGCAACATACCTGCACGATGTACCCAAAGAGACATGCAGGTAAAGCATCCATATGAGATAAAATAACTAAAAAGAAAGCACTAGTAGAAACTGCCATATGTGTGTGTTAATAGACCATGCTATTAGTAGAAATTCAGCAGAAGTCAATGTCATTAAATTTCAAATTAATATTAGACCACGTTTTTCCAGTTTCAGAGCATCCAAATGATTGTGTAGGAGCACGTGTTGTTGACGGGATTTATTCTGCTGAATCACTGCCAATCTTAGTTCCTCCATCTCACTGCTCTTGTGTTTGAGGCACTTGGACAAACACTATCTTTTATAATTTTGCTAAAAGTCATTTTGACAGGCGTGGTATAATATTTTATTTCAGATTTAATTTGCAACTGACTAATTAACCATAGTGAACATATTTTCACATGTCCTCTGGCCTTTGTGTGCCATTTTTTGATAACAGAAATTTTTAAAACGTCTTTTGATTCTTTGTGGCTTCTCATAATGCTTCTCAATCCCACTCATCTCTCTGCCCTCTTGTTTCTGCCCTCTGCCTTTGCAGTTTCTATCCTAAAAAAAATTAAAAGTAACCCCCCCCCAAAAAAAACCTACACAAAACAACAAAAGAGCCAAATCAAAGCAAAACAAAACAGCAATATTATTAGGATAAAAAGAAAATCTCAGCATGGAAGTTGTAGTGTGGCCTATTAATTCACACAGTATAACCTTTCATCCATACATCTTTACTTATAAGTATCCATTCCAATGATTCATTCATCTGATTTGAGGCTTCTGGTTTCTGCTACCCTATCCATACTGGGCCCTCACTGGAACTCCTGTTGGATATCTTGTTCTTACCCTGTGTCTTAGAGATTCTGTAGCTTTGGAACTGTAGATCCCACTGCTTCACATGCTCCAGCACAACACCCATCATGAAGAGATGGATATTGATGTTGGGGCGGGATACCTCAGGGTCCTGGTTCTGGGTCTGGGTGATAACCGGGTTGGTCAGCTCACCAGCTTTACCGCCTTGTCACCACCTACGGGTAGCAATACCACAGAGTTCCAAAATAGCCTGGAATGGAGTACAACAAAGGTTTGTTGGTTTTGGGATAAACTCACAGTAAGGGCAGCAATCTGCAATTCTATGCATGCACTGGGAACTGGAACTTAATCCAGCAGTGAAATGGACCACACAACTTTTCATCTGCACTTATAGTACATGAGACCACACCCAAAGTGGGCCAGTATCTTAAAGGCTATTGGCTGAAGGAGTTCCCACAACACCTCCCCCTTTTGTCTAAATAAGAGAGTTCTAAACCTAATACAAAACTATATATATAATAAGAACAAATATCAAATATTGTCCAGGGAAAAGAAGAGGCAAACACACACATAAAAATTAGAATTACAACCAGGCCTAGGAAGGTGTGCATCCAAACAGACTAGGGTCCCAAAAAGCCAGTACATGCAGTAGAAACAAGACCCAATGCCACTATCAATGGCTTCTCAGTCAGCCCCCATTGTCAGCCACATTCAGAGAGTCCAGTTTGATCACATGCTTGTTCATTCCCAGTCCAGATGGATTTGGTGAGCTCCCATTAGATCAGGCACACTGTCTCAATGGGTGGTCCAACCCCTCGCAGTCCTGACTTCTCCCTCCTTCTGCTCTTCAACTGGACCTTGGGAGCTCAGTTCAGTGCTCTGATGTGGGTCTCTGTCTCTATCTCCATTGAGCCTGTCTTACTTTCTTTAGGCAACATCAGCAGTCATTTTTCTGTGGGTCCTTCTTATCCAGTTCATACAGCATAACATCATGCAGTCCAGGCAAGAGCAGTTTCTTGCCCAAATGTCTAACCAACTCCATAAGGAGCCTCTTCTATGCCCATCATCCTCTTGAAGTAGATTGGTGCTGCCAGGTCTTATTGTCATGAAAAGTCCTAACTTCTTAAAACATTTTAAATGCTATATTATTAATGTCTCTGAAAGATTTGAAGAATACCTATCTAACTGAAACATATCTCTGTATATCTAGAAAACCTAACTAACATGACTACAAGCTTGACTATTATGGATGATTATCTATCAACCTATATTTCTTAATTATACATTACATTTTAAAATGAGCTGTACAAACACAATACCTTAATCAAGAGCAGAAACAAATATACACAGTATAACAAAATTGACCTTAGTATCAATAAACCAAGATCCATACCAATGCAAATCTCTATAGCATATCCCCCTTTAAATGTAAAGAAACATTTATAAACAGAATTTGGGAATTTGGGCATAGTTCTCTCCAAAATGCTTCCTGAATTTTGTTGGGTAAAGTAATTTTGGAGAGTATTCATGGTGACCTATTGATGGTCTTGGTCCATCAAACCACATTAGTCTGGAAGGATTCCACAGGTTCTCATCCTCTCTGGAAACAAAATAGGAACCTCTTTTCCAAAGTAACATATCCTTAGACCCAAATTCTGAAGTCAAGATACCTTTATGTTGGTTTATCTTAGCAGCCCCTACAATGAAATTTCTCTCTGTACTTAGTTCCTCCACAGTCAAAAATTCAAAGACAGAACAATAGCATACATAATCCAGACTATCTGTGTATTTTCCATCTTTATGTGGCTTATTTTTCTTACTCTATTACTTTTCTACAAGTTTACTCTGTTTCTTTAAAGACTTTGTTTTATTTTTTAAAATGATTTATTTCTTTTTATAACTCTCTGTATTCTTTTTCTTCTCTCTCCCATGCCTACATACATTTATCCAACACTGTGACACATTTAGAGGTCTTTTTTAAAATCTGAATCTGTCTTTATTGTGTATCTGTAATTATTTTCTGACCAGAAGCACCTTTTTATTAATGCTAAGTGTGCATGGCTAAGCCAACACAGAGAAGTGGCCTCCTCATAAAAAAGGTCCAGCTTTACTACCTTACTCAGGCAGCAAGGAACAAGGAGGAAGGAGAATGCTCAGTTGTTAAAGGTTGGATTCATAATCACCAATATAATAAATATAAGAAATTTTTATTTATCTTTATTGTTCAAGTTTTGCATACATATGGAGAAAGAGACACAGAGAGGCAGAGAGACAAAGGTTCTCTTAAATTTTCAGTATTATCCACTTACTAGATATATAACCTGTAAAAATTCCAAGTCTGAAGGTTAACTCTGAATACATTTGTTTCTTTACACTTAGCAGTTGCTATTTTCACTATATTGATTAAGGTCTACAAAGTAGATTTTAGAATATAAGATGAGAATATTATTATCTCATAATTTATAAAGTTCAGAGTAAAAGAATACCTTCATATCAAAGTTTTCTGTACCATTTTTTAAACTAATGAAAATGCTACTAAAGTTGAATCAACATTTTGAAATTTCTTATTTAATTAAAATACATTTGCACCATTTTATCTTCATCAACATTGATACTTTCTGATGGATTCCTAAATGTTTTACATTTGCTCAATCTTACTTTATAATGTAATAAACACCAATATTCATGTACAAAAATTAACTTTTGGGGGATTTTTAAATATATTTTAAGAATATGAAGGTACAAGAATTCTTTGCTTTTTTGTATTCTTTCTTCTTTGTTCACCATTACATACAAAAAAGAAAATTGGATATGAAGGCAAAAGAAGAGTTCAGAGAGGGGAGAGAAATGAATAAGATAGTGCTATAAAATATTTTTATTTGGAAAGTAAGCTAAGGGCTAGCTAAAGTAGAAGTACAGCTCATTAAGAGTTAGGGATTCTACTATTACATGCATACCACTACAGTTATATGAAATATTATATACTAAACATATTCCTGTATATATTAAATATCAGATTCCATGTCTCTATGTCTGTCACAAAGTAAAATAATTTGCCAAGGGATTGAGGCAAAGTCTCAGTAGCTAAGGCACACGCCATGTAAGAGTGTGGACTGGAGTTTGGATCTGGATATGGTAGCATGAGTCTGTAATCCCAAAGTGTCTCCAGTGAAATAGGAGGAAAAGGCAGGAAAATGTGCAGAAGCTCTTAAGCACTTGGCACACACACACACCACACACATACACATACATCACACACATCACACACACACACTCATGCATACATACATATATGCACACACATGCACACATACATATATACACAGAGACACACACAATTAAAAAGCTACCTGATTAATAGTAGAAAGTTCAGTTTTTATAGTTACACAATCATTAGGGACCAAGGGAGATTTCCCAAATTCTAAAAACATGATTGAGAAAGCATCCATCTGTTTAGTTGTCTGACAAATAAAGCAGCTAGCTCATACTGAAGAATGAAGAAATGGTTGTGAACAAATGATTCACAATTAAACATGTCTGTTTCATTCTTTTAGAATTTTTTTTGGTATTAACTATATGTTATGTATGTGTGTGCCCAAATCCCTGTATGTGTATCACTTAACAGAGGAGACCTTCAGATCTTACAGTTATACAGGGATTGAGAAACTGAAGATGTTTACTGAAAGAAAAGTGTTAATCTAATAATTAGTAAGGCAAAGAAGCTGATTTTCAGTTGGTTGTAGGTTGCATTATATGGGTGCTGGGATTTGAACCCATGTCCTCTGGAAGAGCCCACAATTGCTCTTAACAACTAGTCATTTCTCCATCCCCTAACATTGTCCCTTTCTTTTGAAATTTATATTCTTCGAAGAAAAAAAAAGAAACAAAACGTTTATGTCATAAGGATATTCTCCAGCTGAACCAAACAACACAGAGTTTTTAAGAAAAGTTATGCAGAAGTTTGCATAGGAATTACAAGGTATAAACAAATGATATGGAAAAGTGTACTGTACATGGAATTCAGAATGGGCAATATTCAATAGTCAATAAATGATATGTTTTTATTAACTAAAGATGTAAACTCTAAGAGGGATCAATTTACTGCTGAATCCTAAGTGTGTTATACATTTGTTGCTGTTACAGATCCTAGAGAAGCAATTTAAGAGGGTCAAATGTCAAATTTATTTGACATTGTAATGTCAGGTTGTACTGTCCAGTTAGTTGGCTGTTAGTTTCTGGTCCTGTAGTGAAGAGGATTATCATGGAAGGAGGGCATAAGAGTGCAGAACAAATTTTACTCTGTTTAAGGAAAACAAAACATAAAAGAACAGGCTAAGACAACAAATGCACTAGGAATCTATTTCCTCCAATCAGCCCCACCTTCCAGTTCACTACCTCCGAACAGTTTATTCAAATTTTTAACCTATCAGAACACATGGGGTGTGATCATCTTGGATGTTCCTTTTAGGACTCCCAACCCCATCAATATTAATCTTTACACTAGCTTTGGAGGTGATATTTGGCATGTAACAGTTGCTGATAAACACAGATTAATAGTAGATGAATGGGTGGCTGCTGAGACAAATGAATTTGATGGTTTTTCAAAACTATGTTCTCAGTGGAATCATTTTTGTTCCACATGACTCTGAAGAAATGTAGCTTTTGGAGTTATAAAATGAGGATATTATAAAATGCGTTAACCTTTTTCATCTTTTAAATTCCAATGAAGGGCATCTTCCTGTAGGAAAGATCAGTCATTGCAGCACCTATGCCTGTACTCCCTACAATAGTAATTACCACTCAACTTCTCTCAGCAAGGCATCACTACTTCTATCCACAGATACCATGTCACCCAACACTTACATCTACCAAAATATGCTGAGCATATCTCCAACTTTGCTGATGGCATTTTCATCTTCTTATATGATTCATTAAAGAATAGAGAGATAATATTTTGATTTTGAACACTAGACCTTTGAATTATACTGGAAAAGAAGTGTTGAATAGATATTTGATGACTGAACTAGTGATGGGGAACTATTATGGATGTGATTTTTTTATTTGGTCTTTACTTGGATTTAACACAAGAGATTTTAAGACATTCTTATGCTAATTATTGCAACATTTTACAGATATCTTAGTTTCCAATCCACTCTGCCTGAATTTCCTTTTGTCATTTTTAAAAATAAATTTGATTTTAATATTATTGTTTGTGTCTTTACATGACCAATTTTACCACAATCAAATTAAAGGTATGAAGTCCTGACCTTATATCACTTTATGTTTTGGGATGAAGTAAGTCCTTTGTAGCACCAATAACAAACAATGGATGGGCCTGAGAGGGCACTATTTCACTGCTTTTTTATTTATTCAATCATTCAATAATTTTCTCAATGAAAGGACTTTCTCCCTTTCCTCATATCCTATTTAATTCTTCAATGATCTTCTGTTGCATCACTGCATTTATTCTTCATTGGCCAACATCCTTTCAACTTATGAAATACAATCTCCTTTAGTAACTCTCTTTATGTTTCATTAGTGAGAAATAATAGTTATCCAGTACAAAGTAGTTGGCCCTGAAAACATCACACAAGCAACACTGAGTGTACTCATAAAGTTATATTTATATTTTATTTTATGCACATACACATGTGCACATATACATTTAAGAGGGAGCAAAGATGGATATAGGAGGTGTTTGTGGGAGGGGAAATGAGCAGGGTTGGAGAGAAGAAAGGGAAGGGAAGAAATTATGTAATTATATTACAATTAAATTTTTTAAAAAAACAACAAAAGTAAGAATAAACTTTGAGAGGAAATAAAAGAGATGATTAAACGTCAAAGATATGCAAGGCTTTTTTCCATTCCAGAATAAAAAATTATAAAGAGGGTAGTTATTGCTATTAAATGTATCTATATATTGGTAATGATATGGTTATTGACAGTTGATTCAGTCTCATGCCCTCTTGGTGTTAAAAGCTGAAGTACATATTGCTGAGACTAAGTCAGCATGCTATAGAAATCTATAGAAATTCAGCAAGATTTATAAGCTGCAGTCTATGATGAGCCACATAGAGTGCCAGTGTTAAAGCCCCCAACCTCCATTGCTGAATATTTCAATACTAAATTATCAGTGGAAGCCAGCATGCTATAGAAATCTATAGAAATTCAGCAAGATTTATAAATTGGAGTCTATGATGAGCCACATAGAGTGCCAGTGTTAAAGCCACCAACCTCCATTGCTGAATATTTCAATACTAAATTATCAGTGGTGCTCAATGGTATTAAAAAGCACAGAGTTACAAGTGTGTGGCTTTGAAAACCACAAATGCAAAGTTTCAGAGCCTTACAGATCGTCAGTGAGCAAAGGCACTTATCACCAACCCTGAGAACCTAAGTTTTCCCCCATCACCAGGACACATATGGTGTGAAGAGAGAATTGACCTCCTCAAGTTACCCTCTGACCTTCATATGTGGACCACAGCAAGTGCATGGCACCCACATATACTCAAGTAGGTCAATGTAAATTAAAAATTTGGAAATAACTTTTGATTTTTTATATAAGTACTTTAAAATATACTTCTCAAGGCTGCAGAGATGGTTCAGCAGTTATGAGCATGATCTGCTCTTCCAGAGGACATAAATTCAGTTTTTAGCATCCATGCTGGTAACTTTACAAATGCCTAGAAGTTCAGCTGCTAGGGATCCCATTACAGCATCGGGTCTCCATAGATACGAACAAACACAAGTATAGATAATTAAAATAAAAAAATTGTGTGCATGTGTGTATGTATACTTTCTAGTTCATTTTTCATTGCAAATGGAAGCGCAGGTTTATGGCAAAGGAAACAAAAGGGCACAAAGAGACTGTGGAATATCTATTTTGGAAAACTAAAGCATTATGACAGGTCCTGAAATGTGCAGTCATAGACTTCAATTCATTTTAGGGAAGTTCTTGAAAAGCATTTTAGGCGATGTTGATTGATACTTCACAAGAATAAATAAATAGTCTTCAGCTTGAACAGTCAATATGCTGTTGCTGTTTTTCATATGATTAGACGCTGGAAGCTCATAGAAAGCTATCTGTAAAGATGCTTGCATATGCTGTTATACTCACCAAATCTGGAAATCCTCATTTGTAATATGTTATACTTTTGGCAGGTGTGTGTGTGTGTGTGTGTGTAAACATTATATGGTGGATCATGAAATTGTTTATGTTATCTTTGACAAGTGGAAAGCACAGTGTAAAAACTGAGAAAAGAAAACTACAATGTTCAGAAATGCATAATTTTATCTTCCAAGTGGAGCCACAGTTTAGGTCTCCAACATTTTCCATGTAAGGCTCTCAATTATCAAGTAATACTGAATCAAGTCTTAGTGGCCACGGGGCATGCAGAAGAGAAAAAGCTTGACTGCTGCTTGACTAGAGTTATCTTCCAAACCTTGACATTAAGTTTTGTAAGCTATAGTAAAATAAAATTCATAGCATATCCCTCAAAACAAGATGAAGATTTAAGAACTAAATATTTTAGATGCTTCCATTCTAGGTTGAGAAAGCAGAGAGATTTTGTGAAGTATAAACTGTGGAGGACTTCAAAAGAAGGGAGCTATTTTGCTAGGGTCTCTTTGTGTAGAACTTCCCTTGCTATATTTTCTCATTAAATTATGTTCCTTTCATTCTTTTTTTAATGCAGGGATAGCACATAGGATAATATTATTTTCTACTTATATAAAAAAGAGAAGAAATCAAAACGTTGATCTTATATCTGCAGTTTTTCAAGCACTTTTGTCTTAAAACTCTATTTGTTCCAAGAGGCATGTTCTGCTGTAATGCTATCTGTGAGCTTTTAGTGGTTAAGTTTTAAAATGCAGCATATTTATTGTCCCACGTAACTAAAACTTGAGTCAATGTCTAAGCAATATTCTCACCAGGTCTAAATCTGTTCATTTGTTTGTTTGGTTTTAGCTCCTAACATTTCCAACTTCATGTCCATAATCTATGGATTATATACAAATTCATAATCACCCTACATGAAATAGAATATGGAACAATTGAAAAAAATAAAATTGCATGACATACAAAACTCAAACTCTTTTGTGCCTATAGAACATTCTCAACAGCATGTCTGTTGAGAATACACTCTAGTTTGCTTTTATATAATCTGACATAACGCCATAAGTAAATTTCATATTGTCCCTAACCATTCGATGTTCTTTTTGCCTTCATCTCTTTTATCAGTATGCTGTGGGATAACCCTTTGTATGCTGTCAATATGTTGAATTCCCATTGGTTAATGAAAAAGCTGCTTTGGCCTATAGCAAGGCAGAATAATGCTAGCCAGGAAAGTCAAATACAGAGAAAAAGATGAGCAGAGCTGGGCAGGTGCCAGCCAGTTGCTGAACAAGCAGGATATATAGAAAACGATGTAAAGAGCAGGAGCATCATGGTAAAACATAGATGAATAGAAATGGCTTATTTAAAAGAAACAGAATATAATAATAAGCTTGAACAATAGATCAAACAGTCTGTGGTTAATATTAAGCTTCTCTGAGATTATTTGAAAACCTGTAGTCAGGAAATGCAAGATCGGCCTCCAATTATGTCAGTAGCTCAGGGTGATAAATGTGATGTGGAGACTGAATTTTGTTGTGAAGATACCTGAACCCTGATGTTCTTTCTTGACTGAAGTTGCCAAAATAGCCACTTATAACGACTATTCCTAGTACCTACAAGACAAGAAAACTTATCCTTATGATTTAATCATTCTTGCTTAAATGCCAGTAATTATCAGTGTAAAAACATTGCACTTTGGGTAAAGAGAGTAATAAATAGTGAAACATGCCTCATTCATTTCTATACCTCAGATTTTACAATTATGAGTTTTTAAATTGTGAGAAGAACTTCATGGAAAACTGGCTTCTAAGTCAAAATGCATATAGATATTTTTCATGTTCTCTCAGAGTCACGAAATGGCCATCATCTGGTTGACCTTCAGTGTATATTCATAAGTATGATTAGTCTTTCATGATGGGATGCTGTAGGGGAGAAGGGAATCTCACGAAATCATCACTTCCTTATATTCTATATCCGAATGACTGCCTTAGTCAGAGTCAGACACAAGAATGGTAAATATGGCAGCTTGAGTATGTGGTTTGAGTAGGAAATGTTCTGTGCCTGTAGGCTCTTGTGTTTGAATACTTTGTGCTCAGCTGATGACATTGTTGGAGAAGGTTAGAGAACATTTAGGACATAGAATACTGCTGAAAGAAGTCACTTGGGGTCAGGATGTGAAGTCTTCTAGCCTAACCGTTCGTTCTTGTCTCCACCTCTGCTTCTTGTGTGAGGATGAGATAAGGTTGGCTGGCCTCATACTCTTGCTGCCCGTGCCTTTGCTATCATGATGGACAATGTCTTCTGAAACCGTAAGTCCAGATAAAGCCTTATTCCCCAAAGATGCTATTTCACAAGGGATTCTATTACAGAAAAGGAAAAGTAACTGAGAGTGTCCTCTAGTGTCAGAAAACAGTATCTTGTACAGTACAAATATGGTGGCAATCACAAAAGACCCAGAGAGTGAGCTGGTCCCCTGGAGTAGACTTGACTGAATACTGGAGAAGCTGCTAGCTCTAAGCTGCAAAATTTAATAACAAATACCAGTTGTTGAGTAATTAGTTCTTACTCATTATTTATAACAATTTTTTTTTGTTTTTTCATTTATAGGCTAGAATATAAAATGCTATGACTCACCATTTGGGTTTTGCTTTCTTGGACACAGAAACTCTCCAGCTTAATGCTTTGGATTTTAAGTTTGTCAGGTGTATAACTGACAGGCTTATATCTGATATAAACAATTATGTATTCAATTGTATCCTGTATATTAATGCATATCACACTTGGCTACCATAATTTTGCTGTATATATTTAAACTTATAGTTAACATAAGAGTATCAGTAAGAATAATTTGGTAGCTTATAGAATATAATTTATTAAAATGTGGTTGTAAAATCAAAGGCTTACTCAGTTCAGAACCTGACACTATTGTTATTCAGTTGAGTGAGATGGGATCCCATTCCCCACTTCTACTGTGTTCAGTAGATCAGACAATGCTCTTCTCTCTTACAGGGTTAAGGGTTAAATTGATTTATATAGTTATGGTACATTATTAGTACTTGAAATATGCTTGTTCTTATGAGCCACCTTAAGATTTCAATTCTTGTATGGTACACTATTGTATTTTAAGTTATAAATGATTCACAAAAAACACATAAAAGTTAATAAGCAACAGGAAGATGAGGACCCACTTTGATCTGGAACAGAAAAACTGAACTGTGGAGACTATGAGTGAAGACTGAAAAGATAAAAATTTGGATTATGTTTGGTAGATAATGGATGAATTTAATGGAAGAGAGCATATGAGATGGTTAGATGTGAACCCAAGTGAAAATCCTCTCTGTGACTTCACGTCACACTTATGTTAATTCTGTGCACCTCAGGCTCTCTGCCAATGTCACCCAGCCTCTAAATCATTCTATTACTATGGCCTTAATCACGTAGGTTCTCTTGTGGACTTACGAGTTTATGACAGCTTATCTCTGCCCTTTACAGCACAGTTAATGGGGTCAATTCCTCATGCCAGGTAACACTTTTAGATCTTTTTGAAAGGTTGTCAATCTGTCCATGTTTTATGCCCACAGAGGTTTACAAAAATTTATAGCTCTTTCCTCTCATCTCAACAGCTTCATGCCAACTAGGAAGAAATTAAATGACAGAGAAATAGACAGCTGGATTACAGGGAAACTAAGATGTTAAAGTCTATCCTGTGTGAAAAATTGCTGTCAAAGTGTAGGTTAAATTGTATCATTGTAATACAAAAGGATATCAGATCAATGGTTTATCTTTAACAATTTTTAAAATGCATTTTCAACTGAATCAGTTCTAAAGAACATCAAAATATACCTCTTCAAGAAGTACATACTATACAATGCAAGATGACACAGAGAAGATGCTCATCTATTTTGAAGATCGCCATTGATTGCTTTGTGGTTTCAGTCTTTAATTTAAAAGCTAACTAAATAAACTGCCCATTATTCATATCCATTTCACTAATTCTGATTTCAATGTATTATTTTCATAAGAGGTTATCCAGGTGAATAAAGATTTTTTTAAAAAATTTAAAGAACTTTACAGTAAAACCTTGGAGAAAGACTAACTATAATAATGCCAATGAAATGACTGTCTTTTAATAACTTACCTGTAACAATAATGAATTACATTTATAAAATGCTTACTATCTAACAATATATAACTGCAGCTGGATACTCTTATTATAGAGCATCTGTTGGGGAAATTCCAACCTGGCTGTCCCTCTCCATATGATATATTGTTGTATCAGAGTACTATGTGCAATTGTGTTAAATAAATGACTAATTGCATTGGTGGAGTGAGTACACAGCTAGTGAAAATATAGAAAATAATAATAAACCTTAGGAAGAAATAATGGGTAGATTTAAGACAGCTATATGTATTTAAACTATTTCTATGTTGTCAGTTACTAAATGTGAATATGTACATTACTTATTTCTCATGAAATTAAAGCTATTAAGAGGTATCATTGATTTAAATTCAAGTTTTTGCGGATTTTATGCAGCAAAATTCTGCATGTGTGTAGTCCTATGTATTCATAGCACTGTCATTCACATGCTTTCTAGTTGTACACCAAAAATTCTACTCATAAATCAGGTAGAGATTTCATAATTTCAAAAACCATGATTCATACACATTTATTGAATAAGTTTCACAATAGAGATTGTCAGGCATGGCATACTAATGGAATGGCAAAAAATGCCTCTGCTTGCTTCTTTTAAATGGTAATCAGAAAATATTTTAAAGTGTTGTTCTGGGAAACAGAAACAATCTAAATACCCTTCCTTTGTGGAAAGGATAATGAAGATGTATTACATATACACCATCAAATACTATTCACCTATAAAGAAAAATGAAATCATGAAATTTGCAGGTAAATAGATAAAAATAGAAAGTATTATATTAACTGGGTTAACTCAGACCCTGAAAGACATTGTATATTCTTTCTCATAGTAGTTCTTAGCTCCCAATTTCTGTATATAAGTATGTACCATGAGGTAGTGACATAAAATAGGAAGGTACCCTAGGGCAGGAGGTAGGGCTCTAGAGAAGGAAATAGCAGGATGCAAGTGATATGAAAGAGGAGTGAAAAAAATGAGGGATTTTTAACCAAGTAGGAAAAACAAAGTCCAGCACAAAAGGTAAGAAGGGATAAATAACACCAGTGAAGTCCCCAAAACCCAGAGAAATCATATTATTTATTTACCCCCAGTTATATAGTGTACATACAGTATATTTATAAATATATACATGCATATATATGTATAAGTATGTGTATACACACAAACACACACCCATATACATAATTATGTACATATATAATTGCTTAATAAAAACCCAAGTACCAAGTTGTTGCTCAGCTGAGACTCCCAAAACAATCAGGACATTGTTATTGTCCCTGGTTTCCTCCTAAAAGTTGAAGGTAAGTCCTTTTAGTTAAAGCCTCGTGTACTTCAGACACAGGACTCTGAGGGTCCCAGCTGAATCAGACATAAAGACCAGCTTTCCCAGAAGGTACTATGCAAGTTTCCAAAGAGGAAAAAAACCAATGGTCCTACTTAGCTGCATAGCCAATGAACCACAAAAGCAATCAGTATGGTAATATATTCCTAAGGTGAAACAGTGGCACTGAAATCTTCGTAACAATCAACAGTTTTTTAATTGAATGTAGTGTCTGGAAACCATTCCTTGTACTGAAAAACTAACCAACTACCAATGGACAATGGGGCCATTGATCTTAAAAGAAAATATGCTACCTCCCATTTACTAAACCAGCATTATTGCAAACTAGATTCTAAATGCATACCCTTCTACCCACAAATAACAGTGGTGCCTAAACCCTCACCAAAATATTTTTCTGTGAAACAGACAGAGATCATTATATACAACAACTGCTCAAAATGCAGATAGCAACTGATCACGGGTGCTCAGAACCTTATGATACATCTAAAACGCAGCTCCTGCACCTAAAACTCAGAATACATTGCAGATGATGGAAAGGAAGTAGGAAGAGCCAGAGTGTTAGGAAACTGACTGTGAGCTTGTGTCTCCAAGCAGTGTTAAGGAAGTTTCACCTAAGGTACCTCAGCAGTATGACTACCTAAATAAGAACGGAACAAGAACAACAAAGGTCAATATGCTAATGTGAAAGTGGTGATTCATGGAGGTGTACTCCCAGACAAAGAACTACAGATGACTAAGGGATATTTAGAGTTAGAGAAATAGTCTTTTTCCAGAGATGAGTTTACTAATTGGTTATCCGGTACCAGGCAGTCATCCCTGAAATCATAAATAAAAGCAACATTAAAAGTTTATATGGATATATATGATATAGATATGAATAATTTGCATTGGTATAAATCTTGATTTATTGATACAAGTTTAAGGTCAATTTTGTTATATGTATATGTATTTCTGATCTTGATTAAGGTATTGTGATTGTGTAGTTCATTTAAAAAATGTAATGTATAATGAAAAATATAGGTTGTTCATAGATAATCATCTATAATAATCAAGCTTGTAGTCATGTTAGTTAGATTTTCTAGATCTATAGAGATATATTTCAGTTAGATAGACATTCTTCACATCTTTCAAAGACTACAAAATATGGCTTTTTAAATGTTTTAATAACTTAGGACTTTTCATGACAATGACACATGTCTGCTCCTGGCAGCACCAGTCTACTTCAAGAGGAAGATGGGCATTGAAGAGGCTCCTTATGGAGTTGGTTAGCCATTTGGGCAAAAAACCTGCTCTTCTCTGGACTGTTGCATAAACTGGACACAAAGAACCCACAGAGAGAGGACTACTAAACTTGCCTAAAGGTGAGATGATCCTTCGGGGTTCCTGATTCATCAAAGAGTCTGCAAAACATTCTACAGGATACAGAAAAAAGTGACTGAACTGTCTTTGAAATTTCCTGCTTCATGAAAAAGTCTGCTAGATACTATGGGCCTGTAGGCTAAAGATGGATGCCCCAATGGTACAAAATAACTTTGGGTGACTGTCCAGGAAGCGAGATTTCTCTGTCATTTCTAAGTTGTTTACTTGTTGCTTACTTAGGTAGTATTATGTCCTTCTGGAGTCTTTGATGGAGTTAAAGAATAGATAGATAGTTAGAGTTTTCCGTTGTTATGATAAAAGATAAAATAGATCTAAATATTGTAACTGTAATTCTTGCTTGATAACTGTTTGTTATATGTAATTTTACTATGTTAAAGTAAAAGCCTTTCTTTTTTGTTTAAACAAAAAAAAAAGGAAAAATGGTGTAGGAGGGTCTTCTGTATTTGTGTTGCTTTCATTGGTAAATTAAAAAAAAACTGCCTTGGCCTTTTGATAGTACAAAAATCAGGTAGGCGGGCTAGACAAAACAAAATGCTGTAAAAAAAAAAAAAGACAATGTGACAGACGCCATGGCTCTCCTGCCTGATGGACACTGGTTTGACTCATGCTAGTAAGCCACAGTCAAGTGGCAATACACATTAATGGAGATGGGTTAAACTAATATATGAGAGTTAGCCAATAAGGGGCTAAAGATAATGGGCCAGTCAATATTTCAATCAATACAGTTTCTATGTAATTATTTCAGGGGTTAAGCTAGCCGGGCAGCAGAAATGCAGCCCGCTCCCCTTACTACATATATATTATATATGTGTGTTTACACACACCACACATATATTGAGAGACTGTGTGTCTTATATAAAAGAAATATAAGCCAAGAATTTTGGAGAATGAGAGAAACTGTAGGAAGGAAAGGGAAGGGGGGGAGTAAATAAACTATTATATTTTTATAATAAAAATAATATAAATGTAATGTTAGTATCAGAAGAAGAGAAAGCAAGAAGGAATTACAAGCAATAGTTGAAGGAATAATTACCAAGTGTTTTCCCCAAATTAGTACCATAGACCAAGCTATAGATACAGTAAGATCAGAGGCTGTCAATCAAAACAAATGCAAACACTGACAAACAAAAACAGCTGCACCCACTCATATTACATTTAGGAACTCAATGATGTAGAAGAATTCTTGAAAAAAAAAATCCACAAGAGTCGAAAAAAACCTTGCCAACACAGGGTCAAATAAATGTGGTAAGTGAAATGCCAAGGCAGTTTTCTTTATTCACCAATAAAAGTAACACAAATAAGAAGAACCTCCTACACCATTTCCCTTGGCCTTTTGATAGGGCAGGACTTAGATAGGTGGAAAAAAGCGAACACAATGCTAAAAAAAAGAGAGAGGGAGACGCCGCCATAAAATCGCCAGAGTCAGACATGCTAAATCTTTCCCGGTAAGCCACGATCTCGTGATAAACACAGATTAATAAAAATGAGTTAAATCAAGATGTGAGAGTTGGCCAAAAAGGGACTGGAGATAATGGGCCAGACAGTATTTCAATAAATACAGTTTCTGTGTAATTATTTCGGGTATAAGCTAGCAGGGCGATGGGAGCCGGCACGGCTCTCCTCATTACTACATAAAGGAGCCATAGGATCAGGGATTTTGCTGGGAGATTTTATCTCCCTGTACACCAGAAGCTATGCCTATAAAGTCTTATCAACAAGACTGCAGAAATTTGAGCTAAACAAGAAGGATATCAAAGAAATGCAAAAATAGTTGGAGAAAAACCTGCGAAGTCTAAACCCTGCACAAAGAATATAGGCAACAAGGATGGGAGAGAAGGCCTTCTCTGGTGAAGAACTCATCAATTTGCTGTCCAGGCCAAATGGTAGCTCCTGAAAACCTACATACAGTAACATTGCATGGACTCAGAATGTTGCATACAGGAATACCTATGTATATATAAAGACATATATGAATGCAATATCAGTTGATGAGGAAGAGGCCATGAATTTGAAGGAGAGTTGGGAGGGGTATATAGGAGGATTTGAAGGAAGAAAAGGGAAGAGAGAAGTGTTTTAATTAAAAAATAATATCAAAAATAAAAGAATAGAAAATGTTTGCAAAGAAGAAATGGGTAAGTTAAAGTTTTATTTCTCTGATTCTAAATAAATCAATAAGTAAAAATGGCTGTGTGAATTTCATTACTGAAAATATTTGAAGATAATGACATAGTAACATCAATGTTATATACATGAACATCAATGTTATATACATGAATATAAATATACATGAACTCTACTTTAATTGAACAATACATATGAAACATTAACATATTTCAGTTGTCATCTTGAAGGATCATACTTATTATTTCTAATGTTATCATTGATGTATATGTTAATAAGATTAAGTTCATTCATAATTGTCACATACTTCCCTTTATTTTCATAAAAATATGAATAAAAGCAATTATTTAACTTTATTTTTAATATTTGCTAAATAAAATAGAGCATATAAAGCAGAATACAAAAGATACTGACAGCAGTGTGTCCTTTGAGTAAAGCTGTTGGAATGTGAACATGTTACCATAAAAAAGTGGAAATAGACTAACTTTTCAGATAACGTGTTTAATTATATTTATTTATTAAATATAATATTAAAAAACGTTAATGTAACATCATATTACAACCATAGATCTCTCACTAAGTATCTTTTGCTACAATAACATAAAACACAGGCTAACACATTGTATATATGAATTTGTACAAATTATGTATTCTATAACACCATGAGCTCTGGGCTGTTATTTTAATTACAACAGCCAACAAAATTTCCCCATATCCTTAAGAAGTCAGAATCTATTTCTGTGCTTTAATTTTCTCCACTGCTTGTTTTTTACTCCTGTGACAAATCATTTTTTCAGATGCCTCAGGCTGCAATATTCAATCAATTTTCCCTTCACATAAAAACGAGGCATTATATGTACACATAAATTTAATAATATTATGTATCTATTCTAAAAAGCTGTACTTGCATAAGCAGACTTTCATTGTCATGGTTGGAATGCAATCTTCATTAATCCATTCATTCATTCATCCACCCAATTATTCTGCCCTGTTTTCCTTTATTCCTTTAGCCACTTATTTTCTCATTCAGCATATAATTAAGGAGATTTTTGCAAAATGTTGTGACACTAAGTACGATCGTGGAAAGTTCCCTGTGTTTTAGGCAGGAGGTATAGGAGCTACACAGGTACTCAGGGTGGAGTTAAGAGAGATGTTCAAGGAGAAACAAGAAGACTAGATGACTAGAGTGAAGCATGAACACAGAGCTGGTACGCTGTGGAGAGTGACAGGGAGGGTGGGTGATAATCCCAAAGACAGCAGACTCATCGTGTGAATGTAGCACTGAATTACTCAGTACACTATTAAAACTTGTGCCTGGAGAATGTGCTCACATAGTACCTCCCCCTTTTGCTTAAATAAGATAGTTCCAAACCCAATACAAAACTACATACACTAGGAACAGATATTTTAAAGGTAATACTTCTTCCATAAGCAGAATAGAATTGGGGAAGGCTGAGACAGGAACAGTTATATTAAAAGCAACTAAGCTTTGGGAACGAGAAAGACGGGAAACAAGAGCAATGTTCTCTTAACACAGTAGTAGATTTGCTTGTCAATACTTCTTTAGTTTGGTAGACAAAAGACTATACAGATTTTAAAAGGTTAATAATTCAAGCAACAGCATAAACAATAGCATCACCTAGAAGTTAGTTGTTTTTATCATATAGAAAGAGAATTGTCACTTATTGGTTGGCAATCTTTTCAAAGTTTCATTTAGATTCAAGAGTAAACTTAGATCTCATAAACAGACAAGTCTTCTTGTGGCTAAGTCTCATGCAAGTTGAGCCCCATGCTGCAGCATTCAGGGCTATCTCTACTTCTAATCAGAAGAATACAAACTAGGAAGCATCTATAACCACCCTCTTGTTCCACGGTTACTAGAACAATGGACAGAATAAAAAAATACAAGAAATCTAGTCATCAACATTTAGCAAATCAGGGCATAAAAATTAAAAGAAACAATAGCAGAGATAAATTGGGTGGAATAACATGTCAACTTTAAAATACAATGCTTTCATGTCCTCAGGAAGTTGGTGTTCTCCCAGTGGGGGGTGAATATATATATACACACACACATATGGTATTGCTAAGCAAAGAAACACACTCAAATGTCAACATCCAAAGATATATGAAGGCATCATCATATAAGCATGATGGATTAACTGAATAGTCCATACTCAGAATTCAATCTCCACTGCTCTTCCCGTCTTAGTGCTCAGGCTAATATGTTTTGGTTCAGCATTCACGTTTTATAATAACATGGCTGGCCTTTTTTCAAGGCTGTTCTCCACTCAGGACTGTCAAGAGCGGCTGGTAGTGCTTTAAGTCATTTTTTCTGCATGAACTTTGAATAACAAACACACTCATCACTTGAGAAATTTCAAGAGTTTCGAAACCACTAGCAAAAGGCAGATTTTTTTTTTTTTACTAAGAGAAATTCTTAGATGCAAGGACTATTTATTCTACTATCACAAAGGATGGCATGCATCACATTAAAATATAAAACATAAAATATGACATGCTTCCTATATATATATTAATTAGCTTATATTGTGATAAAACAGCATGACAGAGGCAACTTATAAAAAAATGAATTTATTTAGAATTACAGTTCCAGAGGGTTTATGTTGTCAACCTCAGGCCTGGTAATAGACAGCTGAACACTGTTATAGACCTATAACCACTAGGCAAAGAGAGAGACACATATGGGGATGCAAGAATCTTTTGAAGCATCAAAGCCCACCCCTACAGACACACTTCCTGCAACAAAGTTACATATCTAAGTCTTTCCAAGGACTGAGAACCAAGTGTTCAAACAAATAACCCCTGCAGAGCATTATCATTTAAATCACCACACAGTGTGTACCTAGAAAATGTGGGAATATTAACTTATTTCTTATAAACACACTGTGAGACATTGTCTTCCTATTATTGATGAGGACATTGAATTATAGATTATCTTGTTCAAGGCAGTTATCCAGAAAGATATACAAAAAGGATGAGAATTTTGGATAGGGCCTCCAATATGTATAATTGATAGCAATATAAAACTTTGTAGAACTCTCTGAAATTTACCTACGGATAAGAAATCATCATTAAAAGGAAAAGTAAAGAGGAAAATGAGAATCCATTTTTTTAAATTTATGAGATTATATATCTCTGAGCCTACAAATAATGTTAAAAAGTTAAAACCTATGAAATTCTGAAAGAATAATAATTGATTTTCTTTGGACCCTTAATAATATTTTGAAATTTTGTGTTACTCTTCCATTCTACTAGTTCTTGTATGGCAGTTGTAATCCACGGGATCCTGTTAAAGCTTTCTACATGAAGAAGAATGTGGAGGCATCTGCCTGGGACATGTTCATCCTATCGAACTCCTCACCCGTGAAAAAATGTTCCACTCCTTCCCACAGCAGCCATCAGATCTTAAATGTTCGTGGAATTTCATGAACCCCTTCTCCATCTATGCTGAAATTTTAATTGTCAGGGCCTTACGTGCCAGTTACTGCTGTCCCACTGACATCATGAGTTCATGAATGTCACGGCTCTGTCATGTGTAAAGAGCACTTTCACACCAGTCTTTCTTGACCGTTGGCTTAAGTTTAGGAAAGGAGAGAAAATTAGCTAACAGTTTTCTGTACTGTTTTTAAAGAATCACAGTGTTGTCTGCTTAATACAAAAAAGTCCATAACACCGCAGTTTCAAACAAGTTCACTCTGTGACTGATAGAATGAGACAAAACTTATTATTATGTTTCAATACAAATAAAAGTTAGAATATTTACTACATTCTAAAGAACCAAATATGCTTTGGGAAGTAAAGAAAAGTATCCATTTCACATTTATAACCCCACTATATTTCTAAAATTTAACTTATACAAGTTATTGGGATAGTCTGCAAATCTATTTATGCTACAATATATGGGTATTTGTTATTGTTTTGGGGTTATTGTTTTAAAAAAAGAGTGCCTAAATAACAAAATAATGACAACATTTACAATTTGGATTCTAATATTGCAGCTTCAATGAACTGTGTCTTCTACAGAAGAGTGCATATTTTTCCACAATGAAAAGGAGAATGGACAATGAAACAAATGGGGGGGGTCAATCTTGTCATTATATGATTGCGTCTATCCCTAACATAATAGTAGAACTCTTGTAACCTGCTCAGTTTCCAAAGTTCCAATACTAATACTTTTAAAATGATGAATATTTTCAATTTGGATTTCGAAGGCAGAAAACTGCAACAGGCAATCACTCTCAGGAATGACTTGTTTTCTGGAAATGCATAACCTAAATGCATTTCTTTGAACCATGTCCATGATTCCATAAATTCTTCATGCAGCCCTGCAGTTTCCTATGGTGCATGTTTCTTCCTTCCTTTTTTTCTTCCTTTTTTGTCATTGTAAGAAGCTATTGAATATAGAAATATGTCTTTTCTTTGTGAATCTTGGCAGTTGGACATAAATAGTCTGCTAACTTCCCAGCACTTAACCTGTAATATGCTATTACTATGTGAAAGCCAATGCCATATATCAACTTTCTACTGCTCAACATCAAGGACTATTTGACACATTTCTCAAAATTTCTGTATTGAAACTGAAACACTTGATTCCCATTTCATGTATATTCCTCTCTCATTTACATTTTACTCAATGATATTAGTTAATAGTAAAATTTGAGAAATAAGAATATATGAGTAATTTGTTAGTCCTTATATTGACATGGGATCTTCTTTTCCAGGAAGTTCCTCAGTTTTAGGAAAACTAGTTCAATTAATTTCCACCTCAGTTTATACTTTTCAAATATCCTTAAAGTCTACACACGTTTCTACTTGATTATAACATCACTTTAGGCCAGGTTTCGCATTATATATTCTTTGTCTTATGGAAGCATTTGATATTTCATGAGAGGTCAAGTCAGGGTTCAGTTATTTATACTTTAGTATCAACAATTTTTTCATATTATTTCATTACTTTTCTTATAAATGTATATTATGTATTTTTTGAGACTTTTATACAAATATTTTGATTATTTTCATTCCTCTTTCCCAAATCATCCCAATTTATCTTTCCTACTACATTGGTTACTTTTCTTTTAAAGTGATGAAACACTTTTATCAAGGCAATTTCTAGGAGAATAAGTTTATTTTGGCTTGCAGTTCCAGAGGGTTAGAGTGTGTAATGGTTGGGAAAGCATGGCAGCAAGTTGCATTCACGGTGAGAGGAGTGGTAATCTCATATCTTGAACCACTATAGTGAGGCAGAAGAACACTGGAAGCAGGTTATGCCTTCAGATCTCTAATTTTGCCCATTTATTTCCTCTGGCAAGGCCACACTACCTAAATTTTTTCTAGACAGCACCACCAACTTGGGACCAAGTTATCAAATGCCTGAGATTATGAGTAATATTTCCCAATTAAAATTACCAGAGTAGTCCGGCCAATTTTGTGTCTTCCTATTTACTTTTCAACCTATCGATTGGCTGTCCACTGGGTCACAGTTGATTTAAGCAGGGCCAAAATTTTGTGGAGAAAACTGACTGTCTTTTCCCAGTCGTTATCAATTATCAAGAACTGGTTGACTGTAGATTGGGCTACATGCCCAACTGCTGTATCCATAATGAGATTTCGTCCTGTTGTGCTTGCGCTTATCTTAGGCCTGTTGTCGCAACTGCTGTCAGTTCATATGTCCAGAAAATGCAATGTCCTGTAATCATCTATTGCCTCTGACTTTTTTATCCCTTCGTCTGCCCTGATTCCTTATCCTTGGGGGAGAGATAAAGTATAAAGTGTCCCATTTCAGACTTAGCATACCATAGTCTCTTTTCCCTTGCACCTTAAACAGCTGTTTGTCTCAGGATTAATCAACACTTCCAGTGTGGCGAGAGCTGGGGAGGATGACCAATCAATCTCTGGGGTTTTATTCTCTAAGTTATATTAATTTTTAGTGGACTCTTTTAGACTTCTGTTATGAATACAACAAACAGCTCTCACGTGTGTCTCCTCCATTGGCATGCCTTTCAGTTGTGCTCAACTAAGCAACCCATAGCCATTGAAATTATATAACCAAGAATAGATACTCAGGAGAAGAAGAGATCTGTTACTGTATTTACATGCTCAAAATCTGGCAGAGTGTATCATGGTGCTTACTTACAGCATTAAAGAGAACCAGAGGATGTATATTTAGAAAACATAATGGGCAATATTTAAGCAAGTATTTTCTTGGGTTGTTTGTTATTGCCTCACCAAGGCCTAGAAAGTAAAAAGGTAGTACACATGCATGGGTAAAAGAAAAACAAAACATTCAAGTGTCTTGTAAGGCTTAATTGGCTTAATTGAATGGAATGATCAGGTAAATGGAATCAGGTCATGTTCCTATAAAATATCTGCTATGTTTGGAAATTCTATTTGTAATTATATGTTCTGTGAACTGCAGTAAGATCATTAGTGTCATGAATTACAACAGATTTCCACATAAAAATACTTAATGATAACCTCATATGTCTTTGTTTTCTTTACCTAGAACCAAACCCCCATTCCCACATTATTGCCTTCCTTATCAGCTGTTGCATGCAAGTTCATTGAGTTCATTGGCCATACAATGGAATTTATTGCATCAGTTTCAATGGTTTGACACCAAGCAGGACTTAAGCAAATATCTGACTAAGAATGTCATTTTTTTTCCATATGGGAACGCTATGTATCTGGTCCAAAATGATCACACATACCACTAAACCATTCAGTAGGTACCAAAAAAAAAAAGAATTAAAAACTTGGAATTGTGTTCTTAAATTAAATATAGTAAAACACCCGATTTCATAAATAGAAACTTCCTTTTGAAAGGAAGGGAATAAAATAAGCTTTAAATGCTAGATTGAATTCATCACTTGCTTTGTATTTGATGAAGAATGCTGATGGAGCTCTTAGATGACGTCGCTCAACAGTGCAGCTTCCATTTGTAAGCCTGAAATAGGTCTCCTTAGCTATAGCTCAGCAACCTACTGTGCCCGCGAACGCCACAGTAAGAACTCATAATCTGCATGTAATGATTTCTCTGAGCACAGAAACCTTAATTCCCTGTTATTTTCCAGTTCAATTTCATTAAGTTCAAAATTGATTTTTAATACTCTCTTTGAATGTGCTAAAGACTCCCAAGCAGTTTGAAAACTTAAGATACAATCTTTTGAAACTAAATGTTACTGAGCTGAAAGTATCTTTTTTCATTATTTCTTTTCTTGTATAAACTGCTACTTCGTAACTCACCATGAAAGAGATTCAGGAGGCATTCATTCTACAGTCATTTTATTTCTAGTCATAAGATGTAATGTGCCATCTATAATTGAAACAAAATTATAACTTAGACATTTCAAGATTATTATTGTCTTAATGACAAAGTGAGGGATAACCAGTGGCTTATAGAATTAGAAAATGGTGACCCAAATCTAACAATCCACCCAGTAGGGACACAATCCAAGAATGGAGCCCTGTGAGATTTTTCAGTACTTGTGAGAAAATTTCAAGAAACCAAGACAAGAGTCTGTGACTTCAGTTTCTTCAAATACAAGGAATTATTCTTGGGTTATGCTTTCATGTCCCCCCCACATGTAGTGAATAGAAATGAGTTTACTCCATATTATTCATTACTACTGGACATTGCTCTATGGGCAAACATGTTTCTGTCATGTCTGTTGCATGGGCTTGTCTACCATGTGTGACTTGCCCTTGACTCATATGATTCCTCTTAGTTCTGAGTATAAATTGTCTGATACTCTGAATAAAATTCACTGTTGCATGAGGCTTTAGGCCACCTCATGTATAGGCCTCAT
Source organism: Ondatra zibethicus (assembly GCA_004026605.1). NCBI lineage: Eukaryota > Metazoa > Chordata > Mammalia > Rodentia > Cricetidae > Ondatra > Ondatra zibethicus. The sequence goes on from PVIU01004590.1 coordinate 108,189, forward strand.
TCTTACAGGTCCCACCATCTCTAGCTGACAGAGGTAAGGAAATGCCTCAGGTAGGACAGGCCCGCACAAGTGTGAAATATACCAAGGTGGGAAGTGCTGAAACAATTTCCTCTGAGAAAAAACAACTTTATACCCTGGAAAGAAGTGGATAAGACCTAGAATATTATAAGGGAGGCTTGTTTAAGACTATCCCCACTATCACACTGATGATTATCTCGAATATCACCATAGAATCTTCGTCCGGCGATGGATGGAGATAGAGACACAGACCCACATCCTTATCAGAGCAATGGACTGAGCTCCCAAGGTCCAGTTGAACAGCAGAAGGAGGGAGAAGATGAGTAAGGAAGTCAGGACCGCGAGGGGTTGGTCCACCTACTGAGACAGTGTGCCTGATCTAATGGGAGCTCACCAAATCCAGCTGGACCGGGACTGAACGAGCATGTGATCAAACTGGACTCTCTGAATATGGCTGCCAATGGAGGCTGACTGAGAAGCCATCGATAATGGTACTGGGACCTGTCTCTACTGCATGTATTGGCTTTTTGGGACCCTAGTCTATTTGGATGCACACCTTTCTAGGCCTGAATGGAGGGGGGAGGGCCTTGGACTTCCCACAGGGCAGGGTACCCTGCCCTCTCTTAAGGATGGATTGGGAGGGAGGAGGATGAGTGGGGGAGCGAGAGGGGAATGGGAGGAGGGGAAGAAGTGTAAATTCTTGAATAGAAAAATAAAATAATAAAAAAAAGACTCAGTAAATAACTCAGAGGCTTCAAGAAGACTTTGAAACTGACCAGAAAGCACTAGACCACTCATTTTCTAAAGCTTGCATAAGCAGTAACTACTGCTGAAGGTCATTCTCAAATAAGAGTGCTACCTAGAACAAGTTTAGAGAAGCTAAGTTATCTTAGAACCAGCCAACCTGCTTGGCTAACAGAGACTGTAAGAGTTTCAGACCTTCTGAGCTACTGGGAAGAAACACTCTCCAACCTACACACTGATATCCAATGTTTCAGCCTTCATGAGCAGTCAACCACTATGCTTTGTCTGTTGTTGATACAGCTTTCTTTGAATAATTTCTCCTTTTGGTCTCTCCTTGGTTCTCTATCTTGGATGAATAGACAGATGTTTGCTTATGTTTCCCAGGAACAATATCAATGACTTGGAGGTAATAGACTAGAAAGCAGGAGTTCCAAGCTCCAAAACCTAGCACAAAGTACACAGTTGAAAAATGGGTGAATGAGGAGAGGAATTTTGTATGTTGTATGGTTTTCAAACATTTTCAACTATGATATGTGTTTTACATAATTCAGAATTATTGGTATATGTCTATCACTCCAAATGGTAGAAGGTATGGAGAGGCAAAGGCTCCTCGTAGGAACTTCATATTTTGTATTTAGTTTCACTGTACTTTTTCTCTTGTAAAGCACAAAGATACTTTTTAAAAGACTTGAAAATAGCAAGAACAGGAATAAAGATTGTATATATGGTTATTTCATCTGAATATTCTTTTCTCTTTGTTCTGTAACTCAGTTGATAGGAGTGCACATTCACCATTTTTAAACAGCAACAAACATCCTGATTCCAATCTACCTCACATTACAGTTTTATATTTAATCATCTTCCTGCACAAAGAGTTTTTCCTCTATAATTTTGGTAACTCAGTCATGGCTCAGGTCAAACCTTCATGATCTCCTTCTCAACCTTTGAAATATGCTTGTAACTGAGTTCCATGGCTAGAGCATCATTAGAACATCAATATCCCCATATATCATTCAAATTTAAATCATAAATCTATAAACCACACGTCAGAGATAACCATTGTTCAGTATGAACTCTGTCAATGACTCATCCTTTAAAAAAACAACTCCAAATATCTTATAATATTCTACTGTCTTGGATTTGTCCACAAAAATCAGAAAGTAAATCAAATAATATGTGAATGAGCAAGATATTTGGTACATGTAGAGAAACATATTATTCTGTCCAGATTCTTGGCAAAGCCAATCATTTAGTGCCAAAAGATTCTGCGACAATCTAACAGGGATTTTTCATGATTTAAAAAATAATTTAACAATGTTGTTCATTCTATAAACACAAACTATTCTATGGTACATGATTTAGTGGCATAAATATCAAATTTGATGATGATTCTGCCAATGTTTAATCCCTTAATAGTCTGTAAAGGAAAAGCTGTTTTCAATAGGCCGACTTTTCAGAGCTCTTTTAAAAAGCTGATGAGGATTTTCTTTATAGTAATTTACTATCACAAAGTAAAGATGGTAAGGGGATATCTCTACTATGACTCCACGGGTAGTTTTGGTTGCATATTTAAAGAAATGTTGGCATTTTAATTATCTTAATTTGCTTATCACAATGAATCTTCATTCACAGAAAATAGGTTGAATATCATTCAAGAAATGCAAATCTGTCAAATAATTTCACAAATAATTTAAGTGGGGGATTTGTGAAAAAAGAAAGCAAAACAGCATGAAATTCTATTTAATATATTAAGTTAACTTCTTTTTCGTCTATGTATATTGTACACATTCCATGCGTGTGTGCCTGTGCATGGTAGAGTGTATACCTGCATGTGCTAACAAGTGTGCTTATCTATTTTTAAGCAAAGGGCAGAACGAGATGCCAGGTGTCCTGCTCTACTGATTTCTCCCTTTACACTATGACAATGTTGTTGATTGAACTTGAAACTAGACTGGCATCCATCACTTTCTAGTCACCCTAATATTTCTGTTCTTTATAACAACCAGGTTTACAGATATGCCTGTAACTTGCTCATCTTTTAATGTAGCTACTATTTTAACTTATGACACCATACTTGCAAATTAAACACTCTTAATCACGGAATCATCACCTCAGTCCACAGTAAACTCCTTATAATTGATGATCTGATATATTAACTTGCATATTCATGGATGTTTGGGAGATATTTCCTTCTAAATATAAAACTCACCTTATAGATTCTATGTCAAGTTGTGCTTCAAAGAGACTAATAATCTATAGATTTTAAAACTTAACTCAAGCAGTCACAGAGAAAACAAGGTTATCACATTTTCTGTTATCTGTCTTTCATTATTAGGAGATGGTCCTTGGAACCAACCAGTCTTGCCTCCATAACTTGCATAAAATTCCTTAAGGAAGTACTCAGTCTGATAGCTGGGGTCTTTCATTAATTACCAGAAAACTATCAGTTGTTATACATGCTTAAAGGTATCTTATCTCAGAAGGAGACAACTTTGATTTGCCAACCTAATCACTCATTCTGTGCTATTGAACTACTCATTCATGGCCTTCCTTTCCTTGTCTGTCTGTGCTATACTATGTGTAACCTTCTTGAAATCTATCATTTGTTTTGATGAATTTCCCTTTGAATTCTCTTACCCATATATTAGCTATTTTTATTTGAAATTAATAATATGTGTACCATCAATTATGTCTATGATAAGAGTCTGTGAGTTTTGCTTCTCCCTGATACTTTTTTTCTCAAATATATTGAACATGGTTGTGTGAAATTTTCTCACTGTATTATCTTCATTCCTCATTTGTCTCATTCTATTTACTCCTGTATATATGGGATTATTGTGCTATTTTGAGGACTTAAAGAAAAGTGTTATCTCATTATTTGGAATATCTTTATGTGGAAATTGTTAAGATTTGTTTTAAAATGGTTACCACTGAACATAAACTTTTATCATTTATTCCAAAACTTCTAAGAGGCACTGAATAATAGGAAACTAGCTTTCAACTGTATCATTGCAATTAAGAGCCCAGGCCAATGGTTTTCTTCTTAACATCACCCTGTAAGCCAGATTTAGACATAGGAAGCTAACTTTTTTTCCTGATTTCTGTGTAACCATATAGTCACTATGAGACTTTTAAAATGGTGATTTTAGGTTTATGTCAAAGTATATCACATAAATTTCACATTACTTTTCAATATTGCTATTCTTTGAAATGTTGTTTTATAACATTGCTATGGAGTTTGATTTCCCCAGACAATGAGCGCAATATACAATTTTGAGCATGTCTATGTCTTTGGTAAGAATTATTTTATACCATGCCCGCAGCAACTACTATGTATTAAAAGACACTTTTTGGTTGCTGCTTTTGTTACTTTAAAAAGAGAGCGAGAGCTTGAGTTTCAACATTCTGGTACACCAAATGCCAATGTTTTGGGATTTTGAAATGTTTATGATAGTAAATGGGATATTCTTCTCAGCTGATTAAATCAATGCAGCTGTTGCAAGTTTTAAATCAACCTTTTATGACAGATTTACTGGGAAACTCAAGAAACTTGGCTCAAAGACATTTGAATGAGTAGATTGAACTGGAAAGATAAATATGAATGTTTGAGAATTAATTTTGACAATATTTTATCTAACACCAAAAAGTCTTTTAAAATATATAGGCAAAGAACAAAATTTCTGACCAAATATAATCTTACAAATAACGTTTTTCATGTGTGTGTGTGTTTAGAGAAATATAGACACCAATCACTGGTTGATCCAAGTATTTCTTTAATTGTTTTAAGTTTAATTTATGCTAACTTTCTGATTTTCCTAAAGTTTTGTCACATAGAATTTTGTACTTGAACTATCATATTTAGGTTTAAACACAAATGTTTATCATGCCTTTATACTATTTTTTCCTCCTTAGAGTTAAATTTCTTCACTTCCTTAGGACCTTGATGAGCATAATAAGCAATTCAAGGGAAGCCTTCTGGTTTCCTTTAATATGCAATTAAAGGGCTATAAAAAGAAGGACAAAATGTTGCCCACAGAGCTTGTAATTTGAATTAAAGGTATGAATTACATAGCAATAGAAACACTTAACCAGGAGTAGATGTAAGAGCATGAAAGCTGATTACATTCAAGAGTGCTGCCCTTGATTCTCATTTTTGGCTCATTATCAAAACTCAGAAAGCAGAGGCATAAGCTCAATGTTCTGAAAGCTATTTAGCAGGGCTAGGATCAAATAGGTGTCTTGAGATAATCCTTTGGAATCCTTACCAACAGAATTTGTAATGTTAGCAAACTAAAAGGCAGCATTATAGAGTAAAACCGTACTCACTACTTGAATTTCTTTCTCTTCTTGTACCTTTCTCTTTACCCTCTTTCATGCTGAATGAACCTAGGCTTTCCCACAACCTGAGCATACACTGTGCCACTTAGTTATAACCCAGCTGCCTCTTGACCCTATAACTGAGTACAATTTCTGACATCTTTCCATCTTGCTGTCAACATTACCATGGAAGGGCTAAAGAGGCTAGTTTGGTGGGAGGTACTACTTTTTCCATTCAGAACTCAGCTAGGCATTAAACAGGTCACTCTACTGGATTTTGCTTTGATTCCTCATCATCCAAATCATTAAATGAATGCCTACCTCATGGGGTGTATGAAATTTATGAGAGTAGTGTATGCTTGGTATTTCTTCATGTTGTTTAGTGGATATTTCTGTGTTTATCGGTCTAGGAGTATGATATGATTAATTATCATGGCTATTCATGTTTGCATGGGTCCATGTAGCTTGCTAAATTGCATGTGTGGAAATATTTGCATTTGGGAAACAGCTAATTGTTCTATCATTTACACTCTATCTTGGCCTCTTTCATAGCAAACAATCAAACTTAACATAGACTCTGCCCTGTGATCTTCTGTTTTTGAGCTATGTTGAAACTTCTAAAATGCAATGATGAAATGGAAAATAGATGACTAATAAGACTTTGTATAATTAGGCTCCTGCATTTTCTTTTCATAACATCATGCATTATTTCCTATTGAAACTGATGCAAATGTTAATATCTAGAAAAATGTAATTTCATTTAAAAATTCCCAAAGAGAGGCTGGACAGTTGACTCAATTGTTAAGAGAACATATTCCTCTTGTAGAGGACCTAGGTGGGTTCAGTTCCCAGCAACCCTATCTGAAAGCTCACAACCACCTATAACTCCTGCTCCAGTGTAACTGACGCCTGCATCTGACTTTAGCAGGCACCCATACACATGTGTGCACACAAACACACAGACACACCGAGAAACATACACATAAAAGTAAACAGATAGATAAATATGTAAACCTGAAATATACACCTTAGTTTTATAAACTGGATTATGTGTGTTGTTAAAAGATCATTATCAGCTGCTAAAATGATTAGACTATCTCTTGCAGAGTATAAAGGCATTTGAAATTATTTCCTGTCATAGAGTGAAAAGTAGTAAGGATCCCTAATGACAGTAGAGCTTTAAGAGAAAAACTGGAAAAGTAGAAAGTAGCACACCTTAGTAGCTCATGTTTGCATACATGATATTACTGACCATGTATGGTATTTTATTATACAAACACACACACACACAGACACATCATAAGCCACACACTGGGGTGACATCTGTCAGGGTCCAGCCTCAACAGGTTCATACAACAGGGTAGGGGCATGTGGATTATAAAAACTATGTAGGAGGAGCAGAGATATGAAAGAAACAGAAACATAAGATAGAACTGGGAGGGTGATTCAGTGAATACTGAATACTGAACCCACCCATATTAGTTTTTTATATGCTTATGTACTTCAATCCAGAAGAGGGGAAGAGAGCAAAAGACTGCTTTAATGTGATACAAAGGACAACCAGAACAATTACTTGTTTCAATACTTGAGACCTCAAGTCATTTTTTTTCTGAGGCAGAATCTTGATGTTTTTGGCAGGATATGCAGTGAATACATCTTAGATCAAGTATCCTGTAGGCAGCCATTCCCTTTGTCAAAATTCCTGTTTCAAATGGAAAAATAGGCTCTAATTCTCTGCCTTTGGTCAGAGTGGAGCAGATCCACCTCTATGGGCCATCTTCATGTTCAAAACACCAAGTAACCACACCCTAGACCAGGACATCTTGTTTGTAGCCACTCCTGTTGTAAACAACTCTGAAAGAGTAAAAATAAGCTCAAACTCTTATTTAGTTAAGGTGGACCAGGACTCACATCGGTGCCCCCATATATGACATAGAAATGATAGGAAATAGTAAGAGCATAGGGAAAGCAAACACTTGCAATGTTTGAAGTAGCAAACACTTGCAATGTTTGAAATAGTAAGAGCATAGGGAAAGCAAACACTTGCAATGTTTGAAGGGACAAGACAGGAAACTCAGAGTTACCTTGCATTCACAGCAGCAAATGCAGCAGCTACCAATGCATGCCCTCCATTTCATAGGAATCAAATGAAGGTGTGACAAGTTTGCTTGCTGTTAGAACTTCTAAGCACATTTAAACATCACTCTAAAATATTGTCAGGGTTACAGAAAAAATGGCTGATGGAAATAATGAACTTGAGTCCAGAGTATCTAGCTTCCAGGGTATCTGTAATCATATTGAAAATATTTGCAAGTGTGCTTTTGATAAAAAGGAGTTGGAATGAAATGTGTACCTTAGTGATTTTTCTTTTTTTTTTTTTTGCTCTGATAAAGCACAATAACTAAACCATATATCTGGGAGGAGTTACTTGAGCTTATATTTCCAGCAACAGTCAGGACAGGAACTCAAAGCAGTAACCTGACAGCAGGAACTTAAGCAAAGGACAGGTTTTTTTTATTATTGATTTTTATTGAGCTCTACACTTTTCTCTGCTCCCCTCCCTGCCTCTCCCTTACCTTTCAACCCTCTCCCGAGGTCCCCATGCTCCCAATTTACTCAGGAGATCTTGTCTTTTTCTACTTCCCATGTATATTAGATCTATGTATATCTCTCTTAGTGTTACTACACAGCAGAAAAAAAAATAACGACATCTTGAATTTTGCAGGAAAATGGATGGAGCTAGAAAACGTTATTTTGAGTGAGGTAACCCAGACACAGAAAGACAGTTATCACATGTACTCACTCATAAGTGGATTTTAAACATAAAGCAAAGAAAACCAGCCTACAAATCACAATCCCAGAGAACTTAAACAGCAAAGGACTGTTCTATATGGCTTATTCAGCCTGCTTTTTTATACCATGTAAGACCACCTTGCTAGGCGTGGCACTGACTCTGTTTAGTTGAGCCCTTCTACATCAATAATCAATCAAAATAACATCCTTATAGACATGCCATTAGGCCTGTCTTTTGGAGGCATTTTCCAAATTAAGATTTTCTCTACCTAAATATGTCTAGGTTTGTGTCAGATTGACAAAAATCACCCAATGCAATGTATAATTCCTATTAATTGCTGTTTTAGAAAATTTTGCCATGAAAAAAATCAGAAGTATGGTACTATGCAAATAAAATCTAGTAGCTTAATTTCACAAAGTCTTGTTAGTCATTTATTATCTATTTTCATAGTTGGGTTTGGGGTATGTCAATATAGCTCAAAAATAGCAGATCATAGGTCAGAGACCATGATAAATTTGGTCAGTTGCTGTGATAGAGGAAAAGATAGTGTTATTTCCCCTGGAGAATCACATATTTGAACACTTTTCCCTGGGTTAGTGATACTGTTTTGGAAGTTTATGGAACTTGAATGATTTTGAGGGAACATTGCTGGTGGAATTACAACACTAGGGCTGGTTTTGAGAGTTTATAACATTCTCACAGTCTAGCTCTCTCTCTCTCTCTCTGATAAATGAATCATTCTTGTAATGTGTCAATAAGTTTTGGGAGATTGTGGAGACTTTAATTCTCAGAGTATACAACCTAACTTTCCTAGATATACTAAGCACATGAAGGCCTATTTGATTTGTATCAATCTTGAAATTCTAAATAATTTTTTCTATATTTTTACACTATTATTCTGGAAGAAATATCAAATCCTTATGATAATATCAAAGGCTAATTAATGTAGAAATAGAGCAACAATTAAAACATTTTTACTCAGAGTCTCTTTTCACTGAGGATAGATTTGAACTTCTACATGTATATAAGTATTTAAAATAGGTAGAGTGATAAAATATTTTCTGGTAATAAATCAAAAACATATTCTAAAATAATTCCCTTGCCTATGTATAATTTTGTCATTTATTGAATATGAAAGTAAATAAGGAGGCAGAGGTAGGTGGAGGATCTATGTGAGTTTGATGTCAGCCTGATCTACAGAGTGAGTTCCAGGCAGCCAGGGCTACACAGAGAAACCCTGTCTCAAAAAACCAAAAAGCAAATTCTTTTACTCACTGTATCTAGTTTAACAAAAACTTGTTACATAAATTTTGACTACAGATTTAGACATGATTTCTAATAATTTCTGAAATGACCCTTAAGATAGTTCTTTATTTCATGCTATATAATTTTGTGAAGTAACAACATACTCATATTATAAATTTTAAAATTGTAAACTTTATTTTATAATAAAAGATGTTAATGATGCTCTAAGTTCTGCAATTTCAAATGTTCAGCCTATATTTAAGCCATTGTACAAATGAGCAAGCACATCCATCTAACGGATAAACAAACATGCTTTTGTCTTTAACAAATGGTAAGATGATTTATATACAAAATAAATGTCTTAAAATAAATATCTTCATATAATTTCTTGTCAATAAGTATTGATATTTAGACTAAAATTTGATGCCTATAAACCCAGGATTGCATAAAATTTTTAGATTAAGGAGGCTGCAAGTAGAAAAATTGAAAAAAATTATTATATGAAGTACTACATAAAACAAAAGATATGAAAAGGTAGAGTGCACTTAGATGCACTATATGTACATAGTATAGTTTAGCTCTTATAAGGATATATTTTAATGATCTTTCTTATACAATTTTTCATGAATTCAAAGTATAATGAAATTTTAAAAATCTAACACTTTGTATTAATTATAAATGTTTATTTTTATGTAATTCATAATAATGTTCATTTGATTCATTAGTTAGTTGTGTATATGCACAGATGAGAGTCAGATGTCAGAAGAAAACATCCAAGAATTAGTGTGCTCTTTCCATCCAGTGTTGCAGATGTTACCTTACCTCTATTCAGTTTTATTAATTTCTCCTCTCTTATATTTCATTATAAATATTTTTAATTTTAGAGTTCTTTAAAAAATTCTTTAACCATTTATAATGATTTTAATTAAGCCATAAATACTCCTCAAGTTTTGTAGTCAAATAGAATATATGTGACTCGGTGGGTCTAAACAATGCAGGCCTGAAGATAAATACATATTAGTCTGGAGTAAGAGCTCAAGAGTTAGTAGTGAGCACTGCTCTTTCAGAGGAACCTTGGGTTTCTAACACCCAGATCATAATTTTCACAACCTCCTGTAACACCATCCCCAAGATCTGACTCCCTTTTCTGGACTTTGTGGACATGTGCATTTGCACATGCACAAACCTGTACAAGGACATACATATGCATATAATTAAAATGAAATCAATCTTTGAAAAGACACAAATATGAGCATGCTTATGCACATATCTTCAAACCCACAGCCATTCTTTTTTTTTTTTGCTGGTAATTGCCTCATTTTTACATATTGCTATAAAGGTAAGTTTAAAATGTATTACATAATGAGTTTATTTATTTGTGAATGTGTTACTTTATCTTTAGTAATTTTTGGTAGTTTACATATAAAATACATATTTACAAGTGCATTTCCAGTCTTTAAATGTGTTCTCTTTTAAAGTGTTAATGCTTACTATAAGTATCATGATCTTTTATCATTGATTCATCTTTGAACTATTGATTTTGGCTTGCCTATTTTCAGAGTCTTTATGTTAATCAGAATCATTTACTTGGTCTACCTATTTAACAGCACATGAACACATGTGAGCAGAGATATTTAGCATACTTATTACCTCCATTTTCACAATTGGAAGAACTGTGTTCTGCTCTTTCATTAGTTATTATTACATTGTGGAAGTTTCTGAGCTGACATATTGGAAGAGAATCTGCAATAGGCAACAGGATATAATTGACTTGACAACTTTCAGTACTTTGCCTTGAGAGCCACCACATCCTTCCTGTTAAACACACATTTCCCAACTCTTGTCTGCCAACAGTTGTCCTAAGTGTATTGCTCGATGTTTCTAATAGCCAACCCATGCTTGAGATATGTAGTGATATCTTGTTTGTACAAATAAAGCTTGTCAAAAGAACAGAGGGCAGAGCTAGTCACTAGCTAACCATAGAGGTCTGGAGGTCAGTACAGACAAAAAGGAAGTGATATGCCTAGGTTGAGAGAGGAAAAGGCAGAGGAAATGGGAACTTAGTCTCTTTTTGGCTGGGAAATTGGGAAATAATGTGGCTGTGGTTTTGATCCTTCATTTCTCTGACCTCTCAACATTTTCCCCAATATCTAAATCTGGACTTTTATTATTAAGACCTATTAGAAATTGTGCTATAGATGTATGACCAAATGCCTACCTAAGCTCTTTCATATAAACATGCTATTTATCAATATTCTAATTTGATCCTTTCTTAACTCTTTTGTTTCATTTGCAATAGTTCTCTGTTGACTGAAGTTTCTGCCCCACCTGGTTCTGCAGCCATTTATTCCCAAATAAATACACCGAGGTCTGCATTAATTATAAACTGAACAGCCTGTTAGCTCATGCTTATTAATTAATTCTTATATCTTACATTAACCCATTATTTTTATCTGTGTTAGCCGCATGGCTTGGTACATTTTTCAGCAAGGCAGTCACATCTTGCTATCTTGCTTCCTCTGCAACTAGGTCACAAGTGTAGACTAAAACTTTTCTCTTCCCAGAGTCTCACTAACCCGCCTATACTTCCTGCCTGGTTGCCCATGCTTATACTTTCTTCCTGGCTACTGGCCACTTTGCTGGTAGGCCACGACCTCGTGGTGATGCACAGATTAATAGAAATGGCTTAAATTAAGATGGAAGAGTTAGCCAATAATAAGCTGGAGCTAATGGGGCAAGCAGTGATTTAAATAATACAGTTTCTGTGTGGTTATTTCAGAGGCTGGGCAGCTGGGCAACCAACAAGCGGCCTTCTTTACAATAGTTCTCAAACATTGAGAATCCTTTTTATAATTCTTCATAAGCATTAATTAACTTTCATCTGTAATAATCAATGCATTGCCATCTCTAGTCTTTTGCTTCTAGAACACTCCAACTGAAATTTTAATGATGAATGGGGATTTTTCTTTTTCTTTTTTATATTTTTGTCTTGATTTATGCCTTGTGCTTTTAAAATTTTTCTTTGATTTACTTTTCCCCCCTTCTGCTTCTGGATAATCTTATCTAGATTCATTGTAATAAATTGATTTCCCTATATTTGCTTCCTGCAGGTATTGTATTGTGACTTTCATTTTTTTCACTGTATTTTTGTCTACAAATAAAATAAAACAAAATGCTCTCTATATTCTATTAAACTAGATCTGGCCTGGTGATGACATATAGAGAAAAGGATAATAGTTGAAAGGATACAATTTGAAGTTATAATGGTAATAATCCCAAATATGACCTAAAATATATGAAGATAAAGAAAATCCTAAAATGAATGAAAGCTGCTATTTAAAATAAATATTAATTTAAAAGAATATAAAACTGTATTAGCTTAAATAAGATCTTTTGAAAATGAAGATGAAAATCAACATTGTGTAATCTCATATTTTGTGTAGACCAAAAACCCTAAAACTAAGGCCCTCAAAATTTAAAGGAAAGGTTGATTAAAATTATGAGACTCAAATAAAAACCACAGAGACAGAATTAAAAACTGGTGACCTCAATTATAAATTATAACAATGTTCATAAATATAAAGTCATAAGAACTAGGAAATACAATTATATGCTATATTTTGTAGAAAAATATTTGGGAAAGATGTAGATATTCAGACAAAAATTATTTTTAAAACTAATATTAATAGTACCAAGTTGCTATGAATTACCAATAACTTCATTTTTAATTACTTAAAGTTGTTTTTATGATAAATTCCAAAAAGGCATACACCTTCACTGTGGAGCTACACTTTAAAAGAAAGCAAAGTGGAAACACTGGTCTAAAACATGCCCCATGGGGTAAGATTGCATTTCATATGCAGAGGACAATTCAAAAATGACCAGTTGATATACATCTAAGACTTATTTTGCGTTCTTAGGAAAAGAACTATTTAATAACTTACTACAGAATACCAAGAAAATAAAACTCACCTGAGATAACAACTGAACATGTGGCTGGGAATTATAGCCAGCTACTGTTGAGCATGAATTGATATCTGAGCAACTGTTAAGATTCTGAAGTTTATCAAATCAAAATCCATAAAAATGAGGAAAACGGGAAGTGTCTGTCATGCCAAAACCATTGTAAAAGACTCTTAATTGTTTTGAATAGCACATAGTTTGATGATACTTTTGGGAAATTGTAATGATAATTAATAATCAAATTGCAAAACAAATCATTAATCTGTTCTATCAAAAGAATTATTCATATTATTAAACAACAAATAATTTCCTGAATCTAGATAGTCTGAAAAAGGAGAAAAATACTCACACATGATGCAATTTAAAAATCAATTTAAATATCACTTATTTAAATATTATTAAATATTAAATATAATTTAAATGTTATTAAAATTTTAAAATTATTTATTTATGTGGTTTAAGGATTGCCTTAAAATACTCCAAAATGTAAATGTGTGTCCTTATAGAAGAAAGTTATATTTATATTTAAAGTCTTTTGATAGATGTATGATTAATCCCTGAAAGTTCTATTCCTATTTACTCTCTATGTATCCGTGTCTGTGTATTTATGTGTGTATTTGTGTGCACTTGTGTGCCATGGAATGGTGTGGAGTTCAGAGAACAATGCATGGAAGTGATTCTCTTACCCTTGTATACATTCCATCCCTCCAGACCCAATCTGCATTCTTCATGAAATAATCCATTGCTCAGCACCTGGGCAAATGCACATAATTTTCAGGGTCTTTATTGAACTCTGATGCCTAATAAAGCCTCAGCTCATTAACTTGTTGGCTTAAATAGGTTTAGATGGATCTGCTCTCAACCTTCAGAGTCTGATTTTGCAGCATCCTTAAACAGCCTAAATGCCTTCATCAACCAAATCTTCCTGCACAGCCCTCCCAGGGACCCAGACCTATCCACACCTTGATTTTTGAACTTGAAACTTCCAAACATCTGAGAAAATATATTTCTGTTATGAACAAAAAAAAACCCAAAGGCCCAATTATATTTATATGAGCTGAAGCATAGGTTATGTTTTCTGTGTGAGACTGTGTCTCACTATGTTACCCACACTGTTTTCAAATGCTTGAGTTAAGGAACTCCCTTTCTTACCATCCTAAGTTGCTGAAGCACAAGGGTGCACAGAAAAACCAGTTTTAAATAGTATATTTTAAGTAACAATGCAAATCTTTAGCATTATTTTCTATTATGCCAGAAAATTTAAAATCATTGTTTTAAAAGTTATCATTCCTTCTTAGAAGATGCAATAAGGAGAAAGGAATGGATGATGATTTGCCTACTCTAAAGTAGTAGGGAGTTTTGATACCAGTTGTGAGGTTAGAGGAGCCAGATTCTGCAGTTATGTGTTCACGAATTATTTTTCTAAAGACTACTTTTGGAAGATTTTGCTTGATTTTGCCTGGGAAAGCATTAATTTGCTTTCTAAAAAAATAGGAAAGAGACATTCTATGCATAGATATCATTTTTATGAATATTACTTTAACAAAATTATGTAATTTTTAGAAACACTTTATTTCTGGACAGTTTCATGACATTCTGCTCGCTCACTATTCATGGTGTTGTGGGACTGTTGGCATCCTTTGCTTTTTTCTCAGTGCGTCCACTTTCTGTCTTCTCACACTGGCCTGAGCATCCCAGTGAACCTCGATAACTGGGACAGGCGGGGTTCTTCGGTGGATTGCAGTGAACGGGGGGCGGGGGGTATATGAGACTTCTTCATGGTTTGAAGCATGACTGATTGTAATCGCCACAAGCACAGGCTCCTCCACTTGATAGGAAGAATATTATTGGTGGCACCAGGAATTTTTCCCTTTGTGAAAGTGTGCTCCATTTTTAAACACCATATTTTTTTAAAGAAACATATATTCTTTTCATAATAGGATTTCCCCTTTCGTTTATTCTAGCTTACATGCCTCAAATTAAAACAGAGTGCTTAAATACCGTTGTTTAAATTCAGTTTCAAATTCTTTGACAGAAATAGAATATATGACCACATTTCAGGAATAAATTTATAAGCTTCATAAACCCTTTTTATCTCAGAGTTTTTGAATATGCTGTATCTCTCTATTTTTCACTGTTAAACTGTACTCTCTTATCTGCTTCCCTCCCTCCCTTGCCCTCCCTTGTCCTCCCTTCCCCTCTCTTCTTCTGTTCTGTCTCCTCTCCTCTCCTTTCCTCTCCTGTCTTCCTCTCCCCTTTCTTCCCCTCCCCTCCCTCCTTTCCTCCCCTCCCTCCTCTCCCCTCCGCTCTCCCCTCTTTCTTTACCCCCTCTCCTTTCACTCTACTCCTCCTCTTCCCTTTCCTACTTCTCTTCTCTCCTCACATCTCCCCTCCCCTCTTTTTCTCTCCTTTTTTTTTTTACCTCTCCTCTCTTTCATTTCCCTTCCTCTCCCCCATATCTCAGATATCTAGCAGAAATTCAAATACATAACAAAAAATGAGAACTGATCTTGGCAGTTGAGGAAAATAATATCCATGAAGACTGGAAAGAAGATTCAGGCATAGCATTTTTATGTTTTATAACTGTGATCATCAGAACAAGAATAATTAGTTAAATGTATTTTAATTTATAATTTTTATGCTTGACTATCTTATAATCCATGAAACTCATATCAAAATGTCAGGCTAGTTATTATTCTATATCTCCATATTTTATTTGTAAAGGTAAAATTGTGTTTGCAAAAAATATTCAAAGATTTTGTAAAGATCAAGCAGAGTCATGGTTGATGTCACTTATAGAGCACTCATGGTATTAAAAACATATTTGGAAATCAGCAATGGACAAGGCATTTTGTCTGGTAATGTAGATTGGTTTATTTGCAGCTCGATTTTCACATAATGTAATTTCAAATATTTCATTTCTACTCTTCCCGTGGATCTGAAAGTGAATTTCATTACCTTTGCCTCTATATGAGAACTGCAACTGCTTCCAAATCATGGTTCAGAGACTCATAGCCATATAGATCATGGTAACTCAAGTCTCACATCAGAAGTATACACTCCTTTATTTTGTTTATGACTTGATGCAAAAGCTTTTTGTCAGTCAATGGTGGCAGTCATTTTTGTTTAATTTTCTTTTTTTATACATTGTTTTGTTTTATTTTTTCCATTCAAAAACATAATTAAAGAAATAAAATTTTTACCTTTCTTGCCCTTCTCCTGGTCCCCTCCCACTACCTCCCCACCCCTCCTCCCTCCCTCTTCTTCCTTGAAAGAGGGCATGGTGCCCTGCCCTGTTGGAAGTCCAAGGCCCACCCCCCTCCCTCCC